>JACGDI010000425.1:482068-621868 GCA_014898725.1 Jacaranda copaia | reverse complement strand
CTCAGAACGTGTTGCCCCACCAACAATAAACACAAAAATCCGCTGACCCATCTTGAAATCACTAGAGGCATGTCTTAAAATTGAATCACTACAAGAAAACCAAGAAATGGAAAGATAAACAATTTTTTGAGGCAAAAAGCATCAACAAGCACAGATAGAACACAAGTATGACAGAACTAAGAGATAGACAATAATTTATTAGATTGTCGAACTTAACTGAGATAGACAATAATGTATTAGGTTGTTGAACTTAACTTTCTGGATAACATACATAGACTTGATTCAAAAGAGGTCGAGGATAAAGGCAAATTTAAGGCGTCCAGACCCAGGTAGAAAAACTTTGCCACTCAACTAACAAAGGCAAAATTCCTTAAGATATCTGAATACTCATTGTTGGAGTTTCGATAAACCCCCAGGGAGAAAAACTTGCCACTAAAATAACAAATACAAAGTTCCATAAGATACCTTGAATACCCATCGTCGGAGTTTCGAGGACGAGCCCATGTTGCTGTTCGTCTTGACCTCATTGAATGAGGAGCTGGAATTTGAGCCATTCTTACAGATGCAACCTGAGAAGTTCCATGAAAAGTTGGACTGGGGTCATTCATACAGGGAAACTCATTCTTAGGTAGCTCCCCTTTACTAAGTTTCTCAATAAGCTCCTGCAAGGCAACAAAATCCAGTTAAGTATACTATTCATTAAATTAAGAGTTGAAGGCAAGAGGACAACATAATATCATACTCCAGACCTGTATTACCGTCAAATTCAACATGAGACAGTTTATAAAGCATATTGGTCCACAATTAAAGAATCAAAAGGGACGAGGGAAAAAAATAAAAAAGACAAACAAATATTTATCTAGGATTTGAATCATACATTTTTTTTTCAGTTCCATCCTTCGGTAACACTCAAAGAATGAATTACTACAAGACATGAGAATAAAAGAGAGACAAACTCCTAGAGGGCTGACGTAAGATGGTATATTAACCCATTTCAACAGCAATATAAGATATATGGAGCATCACCATATGATAAACTTCATCAAAACTTTTATATGCATGACAGCATACCATGCCAGGCATTGTTTATTAAATTCCACTATTATAAAACCACTTTGTCACACAGCAGATTCAAAGGCCATTCTGACAATAGAATGCACTAAACAAAGCTAGGAAAATTAGGATTTCTTTTCAGCTACAACGAAGTTCGAGTTTACAACCTTAAAAAGCTATTCACCATACATTGGAAAATTCTTTAGTTATTACTTATCTTCTTCCAAAAATTTTTGGGCGGGATATTTTTCTAAAACATTATCTTCACAACTTCCGGATTAGGTTTCTCCATTTAGAGATTCAAATCATATTATTATTTTGTATTTGGCCATTACTACAAGTTTGCGAGGTAACTTATTTTAGAATTCAAAATTTTGGAACCCTGCTAGATTTAGACTTGGTAGTTTATATACAGTATCAATGTCTATACTATCGTTGGAGGTCTTTTTTGTTGAATTACAAAGTTTTCAGGATTTTCAAGATGAAAAAATTTCAACTTTCAATGCAACTCTCATGGGGATCTAGTAGTGACCAAAATTTCTTCTTCTCCATGTGATGGTCAGGATGGACAGGATAAAGGGATTCCTACAGTTTATCCCTCTCTTTCTTATTTTATTAATTATAGCTGTTAGCTAAAATAGCCACCATTCATGTTCCTATTTTGTATTTTGAGATCTAACTGTAGTACTGATCCAAAATCATCAGAGCCAAAGATGGCACAAGGATGTATGAAGTTATGAAATTTAGAGTGTACCTCTATTATAGGGTAAAAACGAGATAATTGCCACGCCACTTCTTCACCAGGCCGGTCTTTTCGAGCAGCATGCTTCTTCTGCAAACAAGGAAAAATTGAAAATAACTATGAAGTCAGATGCATCTACTACTCAGAGACTACTACTCAGAGACCATAATCATTCTGACGAAATAACCATTACCTTATGAACATCAAACTTAAGAGAAAATGGTACAATTGAGCTTTTTTTGGTATCTGATGATGATTCTAGCAACCTCATATTGTATACAGCAGTCATATCATCTGGTGGTAGTCGAGCCAACTGCACAATGTGCATCAAGCTGTTATTCACGATACACAACTACCTAACAAATCACACGTCGCTTAATTTGAAAGAACAAACTAATACATCAGGAAAAGTATTTGAACTTAAAACATAAAAATTTTTCTTTAATCGAATAAAAGAATTAGCAATGGAATTAACAATTGGCTGAAAGAGTTTGAAAGATTTAAAACAGAACTATGACATAAACTTTTGTCAGGGATGAATCAAACAAAGTTTCTGTGTGGGTGTTAGGAAAGGAGAATGGGGTGGAAACAGCATTAAACCAGACTGGCAGATGTACACACTACAGAAAGCAATAATTATGCACCATAGTCAATAATTATATCCAAGATAACATTAGAATTATGAAAATCAGAATGAAAGCTTTCTCTCTATTTATATTTTATATTGCCTAACAGCAATATGCACCATGGCTACCTCACTCCAGCAGGAAAGGAAGAAAGAAGTATGGAAATCCAGATAAATTCACACAATACTAGATTCAGCCCCCATAATATTTTTGGGCTAAATAAACACTGGTAGCAGTTATGGGCTAAAACCAGGTGTTTGAATAACGGCAGTCAAAGTTTTAGCTAGAGAAACTGAGTGTTGATCTTTGATTTATGGTAGGTGCGAAAGACGGTTTCAAATCACCTTTGAGGCACAAGGA
The DNA here is from genome assembly GCA_014898725.1 of Jacaranda copaia. Classification (NCBI taxonomy): domain Eukaryota; kingdom Viridiplantae; phylum Streptophyta; class Magnoliopsida; order Lamiales; family Bignoniaceae; genus Jacaranda; species Jacaranda copaia. The sequence continues at coordinate 619,087 of JACGDI010000425.1, read as the reverse complement.
ATAACACAGATTTTGAGTTCTAGTCATTCCTTGATTCCACAATATCTAGAACTCATTAGAAATATATGGGAGGTGTCAGATCAATATGCTGTTAAAATAACAGTATGTCTGACTACTTAATGCTGCTGTTTTGAAGCTGATGTATATCATTGACCTTGACGGGGCAACACTAACTTGTGGCGCAACTGTTAAAAGTTGAGCCTAACAAGAACCCACACTTGCTAAGTGATGGGGCATTGTGCATGTTGCTAAAATAAAAATTAAGAAAAGAAATAGCACTAACCTCCATCAGTTTTGAGATTTTGTCATCCTCAAACTTCTCAGGATAAACAGCTGCATATATCATCAACAATCGCAACTTATTTTCACGTGACACTTCCTGCCAATAACTGTCTGTCAAGAAATATGCTTTTTGATATTTTTGAAGTAAAGAATAAAGAAAATGGTCACCTCTTTTACTCTAAGAAAATTAATAAGGTCTTTGGTTCCTGCATCTCCAAAAACAAGATCCTGCTCTAGTTGCCCAACTTCTTTAAGCCCCAATTCCCTGATAATTTTGTTAATTTTTCCTGCAATCTGCAGAAAAATCATAATATTAGCTAACCCCAAGAATAAATAGAAATAACCAGGATATTTTCAGAATCAATAAATAGAAATAACCAAGATCTTTTCAGAATCAATAAAAGATATTTATTACTGGATTTTTTCAACACTGACTCTCAATAACATAAAAAACTTTCTTATGAGAAATGAGCTAGAAAAATCAAGCATGAGTTGCACAAACTACAATCTTCAGTGTCGAAATTCCTAGTTTTTGGAACTGATATAAGTTGTCTTGCTACCAAAAGGAATTATGCCACAACATACCAAACTCATGATCTGGCATTATTACACAATATCTAAACTCAGTTTCAAACTGTATAACTGATTTGGTTGTCAAAGAAATTGATTAGATCCTAAACTTTTTGATTTGATAACCAAATTTGAAATTTGCAACCTATCTTGTGAGGATATATAGTGCTAGTAACATAAGGATTCATATTGAGAATATTTTCTTATCAGCATTCAAATTCAGGATGATAAATTGCAGATTACTAAAGCAAACATATACCATGAAGCTCCTCAAATAACTAAACATTTGCTGGTCTTTTTCTGAATCACATATACATGTATGTTTAGTGCCAACTGCCAAATAACTTCACAAGAACACAATGATAGACAGAAAATTACTCTCAGCAAATAATTTCATTGCAAATATTCATTACAACTACTGAACCAGTAGGTATAATTGCGAAGATTAATCAGGTAGTGCCTTTAAAATTGTTGAAAATCAAAAATCAACAAAGTAAGACAGCTAAAGAAAGTTGCAAGTGGTAATAAATGAGACTTACATCAACATGGAGGGAGAGCTTTTCAATTTGTTCACTGTACTGAGGCAAAGCTTGAACCATCTTTTGCAAGTCCCGAGTCGACAATTCAACACCATCTCTACACATTTTACTCATATAAGAGAGACGTGATACCAGAAGATACAAAATAATCAACAGCCACCCTTACAAAACAGAAGCAGATTGAAAATGATACTAGAATCTGAAGAATTCCAGAATCTTGAAGAATATTAGAAGATTTTTGGAGTAATTGATGATTTGATAGAGGATTTTTAGGAGTAACTGATGCACTGTTTAGTGCCTGATTTTCTGCCTTACTTCATGCCTTCTAGTTTCCTTTTGTAGACTTAGAATGTATATATATATGGGCTGTTGTAAACAATGTAAACATACAGAAAAATAAGAAAGGATACTTCTCAGTTTTCTTCCTGGTATCAGAGCCAAAATTAGGCTCTGATAGTCTTCCTGTCCATCCATTTTTTTCCAGTCCAAAACAAAACACCAGCCCTTTATTTAAGTCTCATGGTTTCCTAATCAAACAAAGAAAAAGAAACCTAGAACTTAGTGGCTGTTCAGTGTTTCGTGGCTGCATTAGACATGAAAGGAAAGCCATCTAGTGAAGCTGCCTTCTTTAGTAAAGATCAAGTTTGTGGCTGCAAAAGATGTTCAATAAAGGACCTTTTCCTACTCAAGTCATATCAACTGGATTGACTGCCCAAAAAAGTACTTTTTTGACTACCCTGCAGTCTAAAACTGAAGCCTCATCCATGTGGATTGTCAACTCCGGAGCCTCAGATCACATGACAGGTGATGCTTTATTATTTCATTAATACAACCCATGCCACATGAATTACAAAGTCAGAATTGCAGATTGTTCTCTTTCTACTGTGACTGAGATTGGAGAAATGATCATTTCACAGACACCAACCACTAAATGAATTTTATTAGTTTCAAATTTAACCTGCAATTTACTGTCCATCAATGAACTTACCAGAGATTTAAATTGTGTTGCTAAATTTTCCTCCACCCATTGCTTATTTCAGGATTTGGATTCGGGAAAGATGATCAGCAAGACTAAGGAAAATGGAGGACTCTACCAGATTAGGGCACATGATCAAGCTGATGGTGAAAAGATTCAAGTTCACCAGGTGTCCTCTGTGGCCAATGATACTATTTCAAGTTGAAACACATTTTCCTCTTGAAATAAAGAACATATGATTATGTTATGGCATCTTTATCTAGGTCATCCAAACTTCATATACTTGGCAAAATTGTTTCCTTCATTGTTCATCAACAAAAATCCAAAAAATTTCCAGTGTGAGGTTTGCCAACTATCTAAGCATTGTCGTAGTTCTTAGCCTCTCTAAAATTACAAACCCTCACAGCCATTTTCTATTATCCATAGTGACATTTGGGGAGCTTACCTTCTAGGGTTAAAAACATTATAGAGGCAAAATGGTTCATATCTTATGTTGATGACCATACCCGCATTACATGGGTATTTCTCATGAGAGAAAAATCAGAGGTGGGAGTCATATTCAAAAACTTCCATTCTATAATTAAGAATCAATTCCATACTAAAATTCAAGTGTTTAGACGTGATAATGTTAATAAGTACTTTAATGCAACTCTTGGGAATTATCTTTTGGAAAATGGCATTATTCACCAAAGTTCTTGTGTAGATACACCTCAACAGAATGGGATAGCCGAGAGGAAAAATAGACACTTGCTTGAGGTTGCCCACTCTATTATGCTTACTAGTAATGTCTCAAAGCATTTTTGGGGGGAGGTTGTCCTGACAACAACATATTTGATTAATAGAATGCCCTCAAGAATCCTAAAGTTTAACACACCTAGTCATGTTTTATCTAAAGCTTCTCCCCAAAATCTAATTGTCACAAATATTCCTATCAGAGTTTTTGGGTACTCTGCTTATGTCCATGTTTACTCTCATCAAAGGAGTAAACTTAATCCAAAGTCCATCAAATGCCTCTTTCTTGGCTATTCCCCTCACCAATAGGGAAACAAATGTTACTGCACCTCTTTGAAAATGTCCCTTACTATCCTAAATCTCATATTTAGGGAGAGGCGAAGCAAGAAGAATATCTTTTCTAGGACATTCCCAAACTTGATGCTCCTGACTTTCCTATAAGTTTTACCTAGGCAGAGCCTCAATCTAGGGTTGAACCCTTATTTCCTACTTTTACTCACAATTCTTAGAGAGGAAACAAAGAGCTTAAAGTTTACTCACAACACCAGAAGGATCCTCAACCAGTGAAATTGCAAATGCCTCCTGAGCCTTACCTAACAGATGCCCCGAATCCAACTCCCGTCGAAGTTGTTGAAGGTAACACAAATCCTTGTTCCTCCTCAAATGATTTATGTTTAACTGATGATCTCCATGTTCCTATTGCCCATAGAAAAAGGGTTAGAACTTGTATTCAACACCTTATTTGACATTTTGTTTCCTATGAGAAGTTGTCTCCTAGCTTTCAAGCATTTGCCGCTAATCTAGACAAGTTTAAAATCCCAAGCTGCATACAAGAGGCTTTGCAACACCCTAAGTGGAGAGAGGCAGTAAATGAGGAAATTAAAGCATTGCAAAAGAATGGGGCTTGGGAACTCACCCAACTACCTCAAGGTAAAAAGTTTATGGGATGCAAGTGGATCTTTAATATCAAATACAAGGCAGACGGCAGCATAGGTCGCCATAAAGCGAGATTGGTTGTGAAAGGTTTCACGCAAACCTATGGGATTGATTACCAGGAAACATTTGCTTCTATTGCATTATTGAATACAATCAAGGTTTTGTTATCAATAGCCAATCTTGATTGGAGTTTGCATAAACTTGACGTTCAAAATGCACTCCTCAATGGAGATCTTGAAGATGAAATTTACATGGAAATTCCTCCAGGTCTAAGGCATCTAAATAACAGCAATCAAGTATGCAGACTTCGAAAATCCGTCTATGGACTAAAGCAATCACCAAGAGCTTGATTTGAGAGATTCACTAAGGCTATTAAAGAGCTAGGATACTCACAAGGGCAGTCAAATCATACCCTATTCATCAAGAGACTCTCAAGTGGTAAGATCACAATTCTCATAATCTATGTTGATAATATTGTTGTCACAAGAAACCATGATGAGGAGATATCTCGATTAAAGAAAACTCTAAGTAGGGAGTTTGAGATTAAACACCTTGGGACTTCAAGGTACTTCCTAGGTATGGAGGTAGCAAGGTCAAGGTCAAGGGATCTTGGTTTCAGAAAGGAAATATACACTTGACTTGTTAAGAGAGACGGGCATGCTTGGATGTAAACCCTGTGACACCCCAATGGATCCATTCAACAAGATTGGCTCTAAAGGAGAATCAGCTACTGTTGACAAAGGAAGATACCAAAGGCTAGTAGGAAAATCGATATACTTGTCTCACATAAGACCAGATATTAGTTTTGCTATGAGTATGGTTAGAGCATCAAGAAGCAGTATATAGGATATTGCGTTACTTAAAAATACCTCAGGGAAAGGATTGTTCTCCAAGAAGGGAACTAGCCAAAGTATAGAAATTTTCTCAAATGCTGACTGGGCCGGATCACTGACAGATAGAAGATCAACCTTAGGATATTGTACCTATATGTGGGGTAATTTAGTTACTTGGAGGAGTAAAAAGTAGTCAGTTGTAGCTCGCAATAACGCCGACACTGAGTTTCGAGCAATGGCTCATGGTATTTACGAGGGAATATTGTTGAAAAGACTTCTTGAAGAACTTCGATATCCACTTTCAACATCGATGAAGATGATATGTGACAATTAAGCAGCTATTAGTACTGCAATAGAAGTTGATTATACTCCTACACGGCAGCAAACAGCACATATGCTAACCAAAGCAATCCCAAGAGCTTAGTTTGACATGCATCTATCCAAGCTAGGAATGATTGACATACATTCCCCAACTTGAGGGGGAGTAAAGAATTTTAGAATCTTGAAGAATATTAGAAGATTTTGATAGAAGATTTTTGGAGTAATTGATAATTTGACAGAGGATTTTTAGGAGTAACCGATGCACTGTTTGGTACCTGATTTTCTACCCCCCTTCATGCCTTCTAGTTTCCTTTTGTAGACTTAGAATGTATATATATGGGATGCTGTAAACAATGTAAAAATACAGAAAAATAAGAACAGTTACTTCTCAGTTTTCTTTAGAATCCTTAGAATGATTACATTTCCACCTATACCTCTAGGTCTAGCTTGATTGATGAACAATAAGAGAACACTTCGATAAATTAAATTAAAAATTACAAAAAACGCAATTAGCAGTTAATTATATTTGTAATCCTTGAAACTAAGGCACAAGGATGACATTTAATATATACTTCACACTCTAAAATTGAATACTCATAATTCCTTTTCAATATGCCCACAAATAGCGTCCTATTCCTGAAGTGGAAATTCTATTCCATTAAGTACATCTAAATTTAAGTAATGATGGGACACTAATTCCCAACCACTACTTTTAAGGGAAAAAGGGGATGTAAAGATATCCAAAACTTTCAATTCAACTCTGACTTGAAACTCTGAGCCTAGTCAAAAGGGACATTCAAATTAGGATGGATGGAACACTATACAAGGATTATCTTCTAAATGCTAGTGACAGTAATTGAAATAAACATCAATACTTAAAAAACCTACAACATATGTGTGTAGATAACATGATTAAGCTTTAATACTAGTTCATCAATTTGAACCAAAAAAATAAAAATATTATTTTAAAAAAAAACACATACACACACCCCTTTTGGGATCCATGAGTTGTGCGTACTTAAGCATACGAATGCATCTCAACTTTTATACATCATCCAAAAACAAAAACAGTTTGTTAATTCTTGGACATATGTTAGACATTCCTTGTAAAATATGACATCATATTTAAATCCTTCAATGTTGATATGTCCAGAGATTCTAATATGTCTCTCTCCAACATGGAGATTTATCTAATACTAAACAATATTTCAAATTACAAGTTAGGCTCTGACAAACTGTACTTCATCTCGGAACCAAAATATATCATTATGCATAACCAACTAACCTTGAACCGTGGATTTGTGCAGCTTTATTTTTTGATACAAAATTTGTCATCTTCTCATGCAAGCGTTCGCTAGCCTGACATGGTAAACCATTGGTCAAAGTATCTTTGATTCTTTACAAAACTACAGACTCTCTCCAAAACCAAAAATTTTAAAAATAAATGGAAGTTTCTGAATATTCTACATACATCAGCTATATGTGCATGGCGGAGCTCTAGCCAAATTGGATCATGATCCTCCAAAAGGACTTCCTTCTTCTCAGGAAAACCACCTGTTCTGCTTGGAACCTAAGCAATATAATTATTTGGCTGAGGAATTTCAAAAACAATTATTCAACAATGGGGCATATGATGTCAGAGGCATTACCTCATGGACGTATTTATTCCCTTCCACATTTAATAAATCATGGCACATGGCATCATACGTCCATTCATGTATAATTGGAGCAATCTGCAAATGAAATATAAAAATGTAAAGAAAAAAAAAGAAATAAAACTGGGATGCTCAAGGATTCTCAGACAGAGAGTGGCAAGTAGATAGCTAGAAACCTGGTCTATTGATCTATCTAAGATAAGCAACTCGCATGTCTCTGACTGCGGGAAGTTAGGGAGGCTGGTTTTATATTTCATAAGACAGTTCCAAACAGCAGCAGCAAGCTTTGTAGGAATTAGATCACGAAAGGTGGTCACTGTTGTAGGATCAAGAGATTTTGCAGCACGGTAGCGCATGGAAGGAAACTCCTGTCACATGAAAATTTTGTAAACATCTTGACTCTGTGTTTTCACTTATGTTATGGGTCAACATCCACAACTTCGATCACATACCCGCAAGGATGCAAATACTGTAGCTATGCGGGTAGCCATCAAATTCAAACATGCATCACCTTTTTGAGAGCTTTCTTCGTCTCCAAAGAGTTCCTCGAGAGCTCTCTCATTGTCAGTGATAAAACCCTATAGTTACAGTTTCTTGTTAAAATTCATCACATCCAGCAGGATGTCAAATTTTCCGCTATGCAAGAAAAGTTTAGGAGAAAGAAGGGAACTAGAATTAGAAATATCATCTAAATGTATGCATATCCATGAGTCAAAATAAAATAAAAGCATGTTGAATGGTCATTCTTTTGTATTGCATGTCTATTTATACATTTTTGTTCCGCAAAGTATTCTACTAAAATTTGAACATGTTTTTTTCTTGTAAATGTTAAAAGAATAAAGGGAATAATAGCAACATAAAAGGAATTCTACACAAGAGTCTGAAGGATTGCGTACCTGGCTATCTATGGCAAAATACTCCAAGTTCATCTGTACGTTTCAGAACCAAAATGAGAATTAAGACCATATCCAACTCTATGGTATAAATATTGTATCACAAAAGGAAGTAGATTGCATAATAACCTCTCTCAAGGCACCAATGCGAGATAAAACACTTCCATCTCTCTTTATGTGACTAACCAATTCTCGGGCAAGAGGTGAGCTGAAGAAAACGAATGCCCTATTGGCAGAACAAAGAGTATGAAAAGCAGAAAAATGAGCCAATAGGAATTAATTTACTTTAGTCATTATCAGAGGTAACTTAGGAAGGTGAGGCAGAAAGATTTCATTTCATAGACTTTAGAGAAATAACAGGAAAAATCAAATATTTGACATACTTTCTGTACAATGGTGATCTTCCAGACATATCAGAAAGGAAGATAACAATGCTGCATATCAAGAAAAACAAATGCATGAGAGCATGAATGAGACGGAAAAAGTGGACTAAAAGAAAAATAAAGTAATGCTCACATAAAAGAATATAACTAGGACTGATATTAGGGAAACAAGATTAAATGGATTAATTGAAAACTATAAGGTGCTTTGTTCAAGAACCCACATCTTTCTGCAAGTACAATCTTATGATGAAGAGTGGGAGGTGGCCAGGTGTCAGCCACAAAATCTTAGAGATTAAAAAGAAAATAGCGAATTAACAACCCAACCCATGCTTCAGTCTGCCAAATCTTGTGATTAAGAAAGCTCTCTCTGCATTGGCCATTAGATAGAGTTACAATTACACCAAAACAAAAATAATTTGATTTATAATGTTGTTAAAGGATTCCAGGTGTTTTTCCTCATCCAAGTTGACCAAGGGAAATTAGAACTTAGCGAACATTTATGGAGAAGCAAGCTAGGAATAAAAATAAAGCCTTCCCTCTTTAGACATGTGTTGCAGTTGCCAAAGAGGTGCATAAAGATGTGATTCGTGTAGCAAACACCACTCTCCTAGGGAAACTTAGTTCCTGGTACATAGCTGGCTTGAAGTGACATAGAAAGCATAAAGCATCAAGCTAGGTCGAATACAAATCTAAAGAATTTACACCTTCATATGCCCCAATTAGAGAAGGAAAGGTGGCCTTAGCTTTTATTCCCTATATTGAAAGAGTGGGGAGTGGAAGCGCCATTCAAATGACTAGTAGGTGTTTCAGAGAGAGCAAGGCCAGATGTTCTTAAGCAGCACTTTTGAGAAAAAACTCAAATGTTTAAGCTTCTCGAACCTCAGCTTCAGGATCAGTCTCAGACTCTCAGGTGATATCATTCAGGATTTCAGGTGGACATTAAGCAGCAAGTGAAGTGGTTTTTGTGTTTCATCTGCAAACTCACATTTTAACCATGATAAGTGGCCTGAATATCGGCAGCCAATTATCCCAATTCAAGTGGCTCAGAAGATTAGGTTTCCCAGAGAAAGTCGCATCTATCCTTCTCTTTGTTTATCTAGAAAAGCTGATAAGGTTAGAATTTCTCTGTCCTTTTTCATGCCCACCTAGACTGACAATCTGAGATTTTCTTTATAAATAGGGCTGAAGTCACAATTTCCAAGACATCATGAAATTAGAAAATTAGGAGTGTGATAAATTTGAGAAAAGGAAAGAAAAAATGGAAAAAGTGCCACCATAATATTAATTCCAGCATCCTCAAGATAAGAGATTCCTCTCTTACTTCTTTAGTTTTTAGGTAGTCCTTGCATACGTTTCCATATGTGATGTTTAATTCTAATACGCACATGTCTATTTGACCCTTCTTCAACATTTAAATGACAAACATCCATCAATCTTCCATGGATGTAGGCATCAGTCCAGGCTTCGACCCAATAAATGTCAAGCCATATTTCCACGCTCATTTTGCAAAATATTAAGTTAGATGCTTGCTTTAACTAAAAACACTAAAAAGGAAGTGTTTTTATATAAAAATCCAAATGAATATTATGATCATCATATGAGAATTACAAATGACAAAACTCTTTCTGCACTATGTCACAACTCTCACCAGATATTTTCCTATGACCTGCTTATCCAGAGAGGACAAATTTTCCTCATATAAGGTAACCTTTTTTCAGCATCTGCATCCTTGGGGATACAGCATCATCCCACAAAAATACACACAATTCACACATGGCCATAACATGGATCCGCTTCATTTTCACTTTAGCCTCTTCAGAGATGGATAATTCCCCACCTTATTCATCAGTGTGTCCAGTTCACATGAAATGCTCCATCCATGTGCAGAAGAAATCAAACGATGGAAGGAAAGAACATTTAAGATCAGGAGAGCCCATTTTCCCCAAGTCTAACTCAGCTTATCCACTCCATAGCACATTTAGAGGGTAGTTCACAGTTCAAACAGTACACATATTCAAACAAATTCACATTCTTAGCTTGCGTGTGCATCAGAATACACACACTGTTTCATTATTAAAGCATACAGATTGTCACATGATGCATTTATTGCAAGAAGACTGATTCATGATAGTCCTTAAATGTGAAATAAGGATCAACATGACATGCAAGATATGGAATAGAGCTCAATATCAACTATTAAATGCATACTCAATGAACTACTTCAACTTATGGCATTAAAATGGATCGCATACCATAAAAGATGATGGGATTCTCCTCTTCTCACTCTTATTACACTAATTCTTCTAGTTTTCTCGTGATGTCATAAAACAATGCTATAGCCCATCCTTATAGAGAATTCCTAGATTATAGCCATTTCTAAAAAATGATAAAAAGGATAAATCCAAATCTCATAAGCCTCTTAAATTGACGGAAGTGCTGCCTTGTTTTGGGAGATCTTTCATGATTAAGAAGCAAGAGGCTTGCATGTCTTATGCAAATCCACAGTCTAAAGCATGCATTACCAAGTGTCCAGCTAGATGCCGCAGCCTTTTCATTACTCTTGCTCGAGTAACATCCATCTGAGGAGAGGTTTCGAGGGGCAACCATGTCTCCAGCCACTAATCACAGTGTCTTTGCCCACTCAGATGCATGACACTTTTCACTATCCCCATGGCTACCCATGTCTGATGAGGGGTCACCGCCTCCTCCCTCTTGTTTGCATGCGCAACAGTCATCACATGGGCTTGGAGGTTATCACATGGAAAAAGATCATCTTATCCAGAAATTTTAATTTATGTCACAAAACTTGTCTTTTGAGACATGTGATCATTTTTCTATATATTACAATAGAAACAACCCCTTACCTCCATTTTGTTCTCTTTCTGATCATAACATTTTTGTTCTAATTAAGTAAGGAGAATGAATAGTCAATTTACAGTCATATGAAAGAAGAATTACACTTCTTGCTTGTTTGATGAGAAGATTCTTATCAAGATTAGGAGTTTTGGATGATAGAGAAGTTATAGCAATCAGCATTTCGTTCTACAAATTCAGCAATTAGGTCAAAAAAATAGTGCATGAGTGACCAAAAAGATATATCACAAAAATATAAGCCAATTGATATCCACTCAGAAGTAGACATAGATAATTAGGGAGAAATGATAAAAAGGTGTGCCTGATCCAAACATGATGAACAACTTTATCACAAACTTCTTTTCAAACATCCAATGGGCTTGCTTTCTCAAAAATCCAGATATTTTTGTCCAAAAAAAAATACTAAGACTGCCCTAAAAATCATTGACCCAGTAGTTCACATTGTACTTTCGAAGCCCATAATACTATTACCCAGTGATGTCAAAACTAAAAATACACAATAGGAAAGTGAGTGTCACATACTTCTCTTTGGTTGGCTGTATGAAATATATGGCATCCATTGCTGGCAATGGTTGTCTTCGCTTGTGTATGTCTTCTACCACTGCAGATCACACATTGTTACTTCTCTATCTCAACACTGTAAGGAATAACTTATAATAGGTGCTCTCAACCAAAGCTAGACAATTACCCAAGCCATTAGGTTAATTTTGTTAGATAAACATTGGATAAGCCAGTGCACTGTATACTTAGTAATCGACCAAGTGCTTTCCCCTTCAAAAGTAATGGGTTTTACCAGATAGGAAGTCTGCACAAGCATCTAACTCAGAATAGTTCCACTAACTTGCCATAAACCCCAAATGCTGAACAGAAACATCATCACACATCTAGAAATATTCTATATAGTCGAGCACAAAGATAATCTCCAAGACCATGTGAGGATAAGCCAGTGAGGAAGGTTCTCAAGACAGATATTCAATGTGTAAAAAAATTAGGAAAACTAGATACACAAGGATGTCGACCGTGTAGGACCAATAGAGTGGCCTATGTCAAAAAAGAAACCAGCAGAACAAGCCAATGCCACATAGCCAGGAAAGCACACAAATGGCCAACTGAAAGAAACACTGCAATACTTGAAATTTACTGTTAAGCCATTTAAATATGAACTTGAAGCCATTTTCTTAAAAAGTAGATATTTTTCAACAATTTGCTCCATCTGAATTTGGGTGTAAATTTTTGGATAGAGACTGATTTTTAGATGAGACTTGAAAAATGACAGTTTAAAGTAATGACCAAGAGTTCGTGCATTCATACCATCCTGTGCAACTTTTGACTAATTTATTAAACTATTTTTTTAAATAACTTGATATAACTAGACTCTCAAGTTATAGTCTTATTATAAACTTTTTAAAAAATAATAAAAAAATTTTCAATATTGTATTAAAAAAAAATTAGTCAAGATGGTAAAAGAACTGGTCAACAACACAAACTGGACATTCAATTTTAGAAGAGGGAATCCTAAGTTTATAATGAAGTATTTGGAAGAAATTTACAACCATTAAAATCCTGTTTATTAGTAACATTCAAAACCTATGCGGAATCATATATATAATGTATCACCATAGACGTGAAGAAGCATAATACAAAGCAAGCTATACTGCAAACGATAAAAAGAAGAAAGATACAATTTTTCCCTGAGACTGGCCTTCTATTTCTTACATGAAACTCCTTCCTCTGTGATATCTGCCATCTTGCACGCGTAAGACATTATTTTAACTGTTACCTTGTCCATGATGAGTACCTATGGGTCAAAGTGTCAAAACTGAAATTTAACAAAACCTACAAAAAAATGAGTGAAGGAATAAACACTAGCAAGGGATATTCCAAGACAAAATCAAAGTCAAGTAATTTCTTTATACCAGTGAAAATGACAGACAATTTTGATAAGGTGTGGGACTGGTGGTGATCCTTAAATGTAAAACAGGAAAATTTCCATTCCACACTTTTCCTGGTAATAGATATATTTGAAATTGATATTACCTTGGTTCAGTGATGAAATTAGAGGTATGGAGGCAAAAACTTAAATCTTAAAAGATACTGCAAATATAAGGATATTGGATCTATTAAGTAAAGCAGACAAATCCACTATAAAGGGGATCACAACTGAATGGTTTCAGACTAACAAAGCTCAGGTTAATTGAATTTGACTTGTGTCAAAAGATTTAAATCAATCTTGGACACAGAAGAGAGACAGATGAGAATAACAGTGCAGGGCAGAACTAAAAGCAAAAATTTTGAATTCGTTTACAATGCTAAAATCGAAAAAGTTGATTTTCAGCCCTGGAAAGAATATATTAAAATAAAATGAGAACCTCACTAATAGACTGACCACAGAAACGCCGCCTCTCCATAACACTTCTGCCTACAGTTTGATCTCACTATTGCTATGATTTTTTTCTAAGCCCTTCTACGTCATGCTGTGTACTCCGGGATAGCTTGAAGGATATTTTCTTTTTGTCACATGCAACATATTGATGAAATAGAATAATATGTTTAGTCTGGATGAATGATTCTCTAAAAGAGTGAATATATCAGTCGGGTGAACTTGTGCGCATTATCTCTGAGAATTCCAGAAGATTTTTGTGATTTCTTTCAGATAAAACCATAAGGCATTAGGCACTAAACAGCTCCTTGGCAAGCAATTGATTGATCCTGACTAAATTCCTAAAGACAAAGGCAAGCAGCAGTCCTCTGAGACCAGGCCTGTAAATCTTATCTGATGTTGAAAGAGTTAAGACATGCCCAAATGTAAGTTTCTCATACCTTCCAACTTGACTTTGAGTCCCCTGTTTTGGCTGATCGAAGCATTTCATATAATAATCCTGTAAAATGCACAAAGGAAGAAATAATAATGGTAAATAACTTAAATAATTCATGAATATGTCAAACTGCAGCATGCCTTCACTCAATAGGTACAATCACTGCTATCAAAGGGAAGCACCTGGCTTGCCTGAGGCAACCAGGCGAGCCAGGTGCAGCCTGGGAGCCTCACCGTTGCCGGGCGAGGCACCAGCAGCAAGGCACCCCTGGGCAGGTGCCTTGCTGTGCCTCACCTGTTCAGTGAAGCGGGCCACCTTACTGAATGTGGGCTTTTTTAAAAAGAAAAAAAGCAAAATTGTTGGGTTTTTTTAGAAAAAGGAAATTTTCTTAAATAAAAAACAAAACCCTAACTAAACTAATAAAATAAAACAAAGTAGACCCATTTGCACACAACTCACAATCAGCCACCCAGACCCCACCCATTCTGCTGCCACCACCGCCGCTGGCCAGTCCAGGTACAGTTTTTTCAAATTTTTTTTTCTTTCTGTTTTCTGTTTTTATGTAGAAAATGTGAGATTTTAGGTTTTTAATTCCATTTGACTTATTTTAAATTATTATTTACTGTTTTTTTCTATTTTCTGTAATTATTTTGTTTATTTTTATTTTTTTACTTTTTTAAATATATTTTTTGTAATTATTTTTTTTAATTTTTTATTTTTTTACTATTTGCATTAGATTTGAGTAGGGATGAGGATGGCATATGATTATTTATTATTAATTGACTATAAATTAGTGTTTTTATGAGTTACGAATGAACTTTTGAAGTGTGAACTTAGATTTTTTTAACATGATTTATGTGTCCATGTATTTATTGTCATCTAAAACATGTTTTTTGGAATTTTCGCACTATATATATTTATATATATATTTTTAAATTGTCGCTTTGTTCGCCTTTTGGTCACCCGCCTCTTGCGTTGCCTCTCGCCCACCTCTCACCTCTCACCTTTAATAACTATGGGTACAATGCGCTAACACAAGCTTACATAGAATTAATTGAATTGCAAATCCATGTAATGGGAACAACCATGTAATCGCACAATACTAACCAACGTAACACCAGAAGTCGAAAAAAGATAAACTCATAAACTATGGATTGATGATAGCCTTTGGAATACTAGATTAGAAATTATGAAGTAGAACATATTTCACACAGATTATTACATATCCCTAGTGACCAATAGAAAGAACTATTCCAAATTCAAGCTTAAAAGCTTCCAAGTTGAGTAGGTCAATAATTTTGTACACAGAGATAAATGTGAACAATTACATGCCCAGGGCTGATCAATAGAACGTGAGGTGAACAAGCAATTAGGCTCGGATAACATGGAAAAAATACTAAGCCCACTTTGTCCTTTCAATGTATCACTTAGGCAAGTCTTCAAGAAAATATCAACTTTATTAGATAAAGAGATTACAAAAGGAATACATGGAAGAAAGAGAAGTTCTCCTTCCAAAACAAGAAATTAGTTACATAGTAATTATTGAATCTATGACTGGTCCTGGAAACTAACAATGCAAAATAAAACATGAATAGGCATAAGATTGGGGATTGAGGATCATAAAAGACAATTAGAACAGAAGATGTAATATTCAACTCTTAAAAGAAGCTCAATTCAAACTATCTATAGGGTAAAAGGCATTAAAAAGAAGAATTCAAAGATTATATTACACGTTTTCCTCTTGACCAATAAGTTTCTTCTACTAGAACCTTCTATATTCATTTTTAACTTGGAATTCTGCATCTTTATTCAGAACAAATAATACAACAGAACCTTAGGCTATGATTGGAGAAAAGAGGAAAAAAAAATATAAATCCAACATGCAAGTTGGTAAAGAAAATCCAAAGGAAAAAAAAATAAGAGAAGATGAGGCAGCAAAAGATCAAGAGGAGGAGCAAATAGAAAAAATTGTTTTAGCCTCAGAATGGCTAATAAAAGTTGCACAACACGATCTCAATTGTCTGAAGACATTGCACATGTCTTTATATATAACAGATAGACTTCCACACTACTGCATAAGACAAGTCCTAAAGGAAAAGAACTCCAACGCAGCTCAAATGACAATAAAATTTTGAAAAATATGATTCATAAGAGACAATAAGATATCTAACAATCTTAACCCATAGACATAATGAGAAATAACGCTACTCAATAGACTCTTTATTTAACCGAGATACTGCCTTTCCAACAAAACAAAGGTTTCTTCTTCATTTGAACATCCAGTCAAATATCAAATTCAAAATTTTTCTGAGCTTGCACTGGGTATTCAATTATAACATGTAATTCATTTTAGAACAAAAGTCATAAATTTCAATAGTCGATTGTATGATAAACACACATTTGTTCTGCAAGTGCCTCAAGAAGTTTATTCTATGTTCTTCAAGAATTAGAAAATACAAAACTCAGCAACTACCAAATATACTGCTATTGAAGCTTTTCAGCAAATAAAAATCATTGCTTATCTCATTGCACATTCAAACTTCCACTTTAATGTCATTCTTCAGGAAAAGTACAAGGATATCATGCTAACCATTTTGGTTCTTGTTATTCAAAAACAAGCGAGATTTTATAGCACTCCATGACAAACATCTCACATTTACACCACACAAATTCCTTTTCCCAAAGGTTGAAGGATTAAGGCATGTTAAGACATCTTCCTGATGTGAACTATATTTCTCCACCCTCTTACAACTAAAAATTCCAAGATACAGTTATTTGAAACCTGTACTTACTAAACATCTTGTATATATTCACATGATGCCAATGCTTAGGATACTATAGAAACTTTTTATAAACCAAATTTTCAATTATGTCATAGTCTTACCCCTCCATTTCATCTAAAGGAATCATCTCTTTACTAAATTTCGTATGCTGTCCACGCCTTTCACTCATTTAAATTCATCATGATATTGCAAGAGACTATCAAGCAACAAACCAAGAGTAATGTAATAGAATCATATACTTTTGTGTGACCGCAAGTAATGATCAAAAATAACAGGAGATGTAGATATGTGAATATCGAACATTCTAGAAAAGTTTTTAAATAGAAAAGCTTACATCTAGTTCAAAAGTTGTCATTTTAACTGGAGCAGCATTGGTTATTGAGTTATCCTCAGAATCCAAAGTTCCAATAACCAAAGGCAGATTGTGCCGGCGATGTGGCCTATTACTAGTTGATTTTCTGAGACACTAACATATTTATGGAAGCCAGTGATAGCATACTCCAATTCTCAAGGGAAATGGAAAGATGATCAGACCCATGCTAAAACTAAACATGAGAAGTTGCAGGGTGACTTGACCTCTACTTATTACTGTAACTGCATGAAAGCCCACTGCTATAACGCTCAGTTTTCTGGAAAAAACAATTTTGGAAACATTAAGTTATATTCTTGTTTCCACTCACCTTAATTATGGAATTATCTGCCATTATTCACCACAACTTCCCTAGAGCTCGATGGTGTTTTCATGAAGCCCAGACATATTAACCAATTTCAGTTCTCTGTTTTGTTATCAAATGCGGAGTTTGGCCTCCAGCATGCAAACTATGTGTAACCCTATTCCTTTCGTTGTCTCCCTAAATTACTTATTAGCCCCCCGACCACACACAATCTTTTCCTCCCTAAAGCATTTCGATTGTTCTGGGATCATAAATTTACAACCACATGTATACTTCCATGTAAGAAATCAACTTAACTCAAGCCATAGAATACAAAGCTAAAGCAACATACTAAAGGAAAAGAAAACGAAACAACTCCCTTAGTTCTTCACACAACACATATCAATCTCGACTGCAAAACCACAGCATCTCTCTCAATCCAATAACATAAACATATAAGAAAACTAAACTCAACACACAGTCTCTCAAGAAACACATACAGCTCGGAGTACAGAAGCGTCAGGAAGTAAAATTGACTTACTTTCGCGGCTAATTTGGCGAAAATTCTTGTACTCGCTCCCCTGCGACGACGCATCGGAATCAGACATCGACATGGTGGTGAATTTGGTAGTCCGAAACAAGCCGTCAGTTTATCCTTTCCTCCCTAATGGATCGATCAATGAGCCGTATTAACGTTGTTGATCGGAATCCCCGAGTGTTCTAATTGTATATTGTAGAGAGAAAATTTCTTCACATGGACGAAAGAAATAAGAAGAAATAAGAAGACGGTATTTAGAGTCGGGTTTTGCGTGGGTTTGACTGTTCAAGCCCGATTGTTGAATTTTCTGAGACTACGCAAGACTATCCGGGTCGGGCGGGTACAGCTACAGCAGTTCTCTACTTCGCTTTAATTTTTTTGGTTCTTAGGTTCGAGGTTGATGTTCTAGAATACTTATGCTGAGCAAGGACCGCCAAGAAGAAATTTTTGTGTTTGACTTGCGTTAAGTTACATGTCATATCCTATCAAAAAAAAAAAAAAGGTTGCATGTCATATTTGTCCTTCAATAAAAAAATAATGATAATTCAATTTTAAATTAATTTTTTAAAGTTAGTTTGGACTGCGAATTGTGAAAGTATTTGATATATGCATATTCCTAAACGATTTTACAAATGCTACAAAAATCATAAATCTTAAGCCACTATAATTTTATGAATTTCAATGTCTGCCATAATTTTATATCGATAGCATGGACAATTGCGAATTACATACTTTTTTTATTTTTTTTATTTTTTTATCAAGCATTCTTACTCGAGTTCAATATAAACTAGTCCACACTAGTTTATAAAATTAATATGGACAAGTGAAAGGTTGGAACAACCCTTCAACTCCTCCACTTGATTTTATAATGTACAAATAAATTTTCACTTTCTCAAGCATTTCATGTGGGACAATTTAGCAAGAAATACTTAACCAGTTTCCTTCCTATATTGCACCACTACAATTAATCTTTGTATTCCAACCATAATTGGCATCCATCCAAAACTAATTAATAATTAATTATGCTAATTGTGTCAATTACAACATGAATCGCTAAAAACATGTAAAGTGTATGACTAACCAAATAATGAAAATTTCATAAGTATAAAAAAATTTATAAATAATAGTTTTTTTCTAATATTCTAATTAATCTTTATTTTCTTTTGTCCTCTATCCAAGTTTACCAATTCAAAAAAAGTTGACCATAAACCAAAAATGAAAGTTCATTCCTATTCTAGTCCTTAGATGGATTAACAAGCCATAAGTGGAAGACGAAACATGATAAATGAAAAAGAAAATCGTCGTTCTTTCTTAATTCTAACTCATGATCGATAATTGGCAACAATTCACATAAATGGATGAAATGACAAATCATTCTTTGTGAAAACTATTAAAATAAATTTATTTATTCATAGTCTTTTTAAATATCAATATTATTTATAAACTGACATAACTTTAAATTTATTAATTTGATGTGTCATTTAATGAGTTGACAAAGTTAATTAATTTTTAAGAGTTAAAAACAAAGTTTTTTTTTTCACTTTTGTTCTCTTTACATTTTTTCTTTTGTCTCAATTTAATTATTTACTTTTTTATTTTTTCTTTAAATATTCTGTTTCATCTTAACTTTTTTTAACTTATTTTAAAATTTTGATATTATTTCTAAGGTATCGGTTTATGTAATATATAACATATTAGTCCCTTGAATAGTAATTCGTATGTTATTCAGTAAGTTGACAAAAAAAAAACTTATATACATATATATATATATGTATATGTTGTTTACTTTCTCTAATGTTTATCCTTTGTTGCACTTCAATTATTTACCATTTTCCTTTTTCTTCAACTATTTTGCTTCATATCTTTTTTTCTTTTTGCTTATGTTAAAAATTTAAATAAATTATTAAAGAATATGAAAAAACTGTAATACCATATAAAAAGGTAAATGAAAATTTAACTTACTTAATATATATATATATATATATATATATATATCAAAAGAATTTAACACATATATCAATTTTATTAAAATTGTTAGTTATTTTAAAGTTTCTTTTTATTGATTTTCAAAATCTTAATTTCTTTTGCTGAATTATCAAGGCCATTTTGTTAATATATATATATATATATATATATATTGATAGATTGGAAATTATTAAACTGGGTGATGGAGGGAATAATTATCCTCACACTTTTGGGACTTTTGGGAATAAAGTGATTCTTATTAGAAAATTATACCAACTATATGTGTAGGCATATATTTAGGAATTGTCCATTCTATTGTTATTTCATTCTCGCATATGAATTGTGGCCTAATAATACAGGAATAAAAATAATAAGAACAAATTAATTTTAAAAGGGAACAGGAGTTGAAAATTTTGGTTCCATCTGCGCAGACTATAGAGGAATAATTACCGTTTCTTCGGTGCATGTAGCATCGACATCTACTTTAGTATAATAAATCTTAAGAGAAATGTTGAAATTTATAACGATTAAATTTGAATTATGAATATAATAATAAAGTAATTCAATGAAATTTGATAACAAGATTTAATGTGGTTTGGCGATATACTTAATCCACCCAATTAAAAAAAAAAATTTTAGTACTTTCAAATCAAAATACAAGTACAAACTTGAATCCCACAAATCTTACAAGAACACCCAATGCTCTCATTTTAAGCTCCATCTCAAAAATCTATCTCAAAAGCAGTCTATAATTACTTATATATGTGTTGTCAGAATTTGTCGTGGAAGAAAACTGCTTAAATACCCACAAAATAGAGTCTTAGGCCCATGTGTCTTGTGTCGCGTGCCGGGCACATAAACTTGCACTTTGGCTCGCTCGTTTCTATCTTTTGCCAAGAAATCTCGCCCAAGTGCTAAGAAAAACTATCCACGGTGCGCCTTAGCGCGAAGAACTCATGCTAGGGCGTGGCATTCCAAAATGCTGCGTTCTTGGGTGCATAGTTCTAGTGTGTTGTGCCCAGGCGCACATCACACCCATTTATTGCCAATTTTTATTCATGTTCGAGCCTTGGCAGGCACCACCTCATGCCATGGCACATGTCATCCTGCCAACGTGCACCGAAACATGCTCTCAAACCCATTTCAACATCTTTGCTCTGTTTCGCATTATTTTCTTTCAAATCTAGTCAAATTAATCTAAATTTTTAGTCAAAATCAACAAGAAATTTGTAGCATGCGTTCAAAATTTCAAGCATAAATTCTTGTGAATTCGATATATTCTCAATTGCCTTTAACCTTAACAATCAGAAAGCTTTAAGAAGTTTTGTAAAGTTTTTTATTGATAAAAAAAAGGAGTTTTGTGTCTGTAAGAATACATAGACATAACCATTCGGAGGGTATACATCACTCAAATTGAACTTTTTTTTAATACATTTTTGTCAAATTGAACTTTTAAATGAAAAGCTACGATTTAGTGAAACATATGTTTAAAACAAGAGAAAATTCTTTCATTCTTTTTTTTTAAGTTTTTTTTGTTATGTTTTAGAAAGCATTTTATATTTTGAAAGACATATACAAAATAATAGCATATCGATGAACTTTTTTCCAATTAATACGGTTACAATATATAGAGATTGAGAGATAGAAAGATAGTATCTAAGGGCTTGCTCTCTTATATTTTGGGCATTTTGTAGAAAAAATTCTGGAAAAATGAGTTTTTGAAAGAAAATTTGGAGAATATGTCAAGTGTTTTTTTTTTTGTTTTGGGAAAATATGAAAAATAATTTGAGAATAAATTATTTGTTTCTTATATTTTGGAAGAAAACAAATTTTACTGTTGATGCCAAATCAGTTACTTTTTTGTTAGATTTGTAGAGTGAAACATATGTGTGTGTATATATATATGTATATATAAGTGAAGTGAGGGAATGATAAATAAATAAGTTATGTGAAAGATAGAATGAGAAAATGAGGGGGTATTGTGCTTTTTAGGGTGTAGCGTTTTTTTGGTGAATTATGAGGGATTTTTTGGGTAAACAATTATAGTATTTTGGGAGAAAGATTAAGAAATGTGCATGTATTTTAATTTTTTTTTTTTTTGAGTTAAAAAATATTTCCCCTAAATTTTTTTTTCCAAGTACATAGATTATCGACAGTTGGATAAAATGGTTTCTAGCTATGTGATTAAGTACATTTTTTGTTGGTTCTCTATGTATTGACTTGACCGAAGTTCCTCCTCTTTAATTTGCGTGACCTCAAGCACACAAAGTTTGACATTTCCATCTAATCTGGGCTGTGGGCGGCTTGGTAGAAGATTCAAGGAAGCAAGCTATATATGTACTCGATCATTTCTGTAAGTTTACGCTCTACACGTACGCCTTCTAACGCGTTTCTCATGTACATGTAGCTGTAGTTATTCCACACGTTGTTTAAGCTGATTTATAGAGTATGTGTGTTGTGGAGATTTATTTGAAATAATTCGACTTTTCCTGCTGACGTTTGTTTCTTTATAGTTATTAGGAATTGAAAAATAAATTAGATTATTCAATACTTGAGTCTTAATTATCACACATTGTCGATTTTAGGGATTTGGTTACATAGTAAACAGTGGTGCATGCAGTTCCATTTTTGCAGAAATTTTGGAATATTCACGCAACTGTCGGTTTGAGCCTACAGTTGTCGAAAAGGCCAGGCTCCATTGAAGTTGAGAAAACACAAATAAGAATGGCGTTGAATGTGGTTTAAATCTCGTATACTCAGAGAATTATTGCTCACTCAACTACTTCATTTGGGCCGTCCAAACAGCAAACATAAACATAATTTGTGAAATATGTCATTTGTAAGATTCTTCCCTTTTTCTTTTTTCTTTTTTTTAAAGCGAAACTCGTTTGCTTAGTTTTTTATTCAAAAAATTCTCCACAAGTTGAATCAATATAATTTTCTTAAAATTTCTGTGAGAATAAAAGGCGTTAAGTTGCTCAACGCCTTCTCAAATCTAATATATATTACATACACGTATATGCAAGAAAAAAAATGTATAGATATACTAATAAATGTCCATGTGCATATTATAATAATGTGTCTAGACAAATAAAAAAATCAATTTATGTAAACATAAATATATATTCAGAAATAAATATATATCACTACAAAAATTAGGGTATCAATTATGGCCAATTCGTATATGATGCTAAAAATTCGTAACTTTACCACCAAAATATCCTAACCAAGTTCAATGCCGATGCTCGTAGCTAACCCTTGATACGACCAATCAATAATTGATGATTATTCTATATTCTGTATATATATATATATATATATCAATTTTCATACACTTAATGCAAATCTATTATGCTTCAAAAGTACAATGTTGCGAATTGATAATCAATAGTTTTTATTGGTTATAATTAAAAATAATTATATTTGCTACAAAAATTTGTGGTTGTATTTTGTAGCTACAGTTATGAAATTAAATATGCAATTTTTTTATAGCATACACTTATTTTTTGAGTAGTGTATATATATATATATAGAATAAATATATGGTGTAATTAAAAATTATTGAGTGTCAAAAATTTTTCAAATATGTATAACCAAACAACACTCATGAAAAAAATCTCCAAAACTAATTATTCAAATGGACACAATTTCAATAATAATAATAATAATAATAATAATAATAATAATAATAATAATAATAATAATAATAGTATTTCATATATTATTCACACAAATTTCATTGTTTGGAAAATTAAATCACATGACAAAGAAAAATAATGGACAAATTAAATTAATATTAAAGAATAAAAGAGAATTAGAATTTATCAAAAAAAATAAATCCCTAACAGAACTAATCCTTTGATTCTTCTCCTAATATATGATCCAATGGCTTGGAGCTTGTTGTTGGATAAATGGTGCAGTATCTTTTGACTTGATAAAATACACTACAAAATTTTTTGGACTCGAATCTTGATTTCGAGATCAAAAGACTTGATGACTTAATACTTCAAAAATGTATAGGACCTCACGATAGCAATACTTCGTTACAATAGAAAATTGAAGCTT
Source organism: Jacaranda copaia (assembly GCA_014898725.1). Classification (NCBI taxonomy): domain Eukaryota; kingdom Viridiplantae; phylum Streptophyta; class Magnoliopsida; order Lamiales; family Bignoniaceae; genus Jacaranda; species Jacaranda copaia. The sequence continues at coordinate 595,273 of JACGDI010000425.1, read as the reverse complement.
GAAGGCTCGGATTTGGGCTTTGAAAAACTTAAAACTTGGATTTGAGTATATATGTGTATGTGAGTATGAGGATCTCTATGGGAATGTTTGGTTATATTTTTTGTTTGATTTTATTACGTGGTTTGGGAGAATGAATTACTGAAAAATGATAAAGTTATTTTTTGGGAGACATTTTTCACTGTATCAATCAAATCAATAATTTTTTATTGAGTTTTTGGAGTGAAAATAAAATTGAGTGATTTTTTTAATATTAAAATAATAAAAAAATGTATAATATGTATGTATATATTGGAGAACATATGTTTTGGAGGGAAAATGAAAATATGTTTGATTATGTTTTTCCAAAATAATGTTGTTTTGGAAAAATATAACCAAATAAAGCCTATGAGTTTTCCTAAACACTCCTTTATGTATGAGTTTAGTAGGAGAGCCCGAATGACTTGGGCTTCTTTAATAGCTATCTTTTTGATGAACATGTTAAGAGATAACATTAAATATTTTTGACTTGATTGTTCCACGCAAATAAATGTGCCACATGTCACAATTTAGTTAGCTTGAAATTGCTAAGCCACTAGACTTGATTTGATTGGTCCCGATACATCACTCGGCACTTATTCATATTTAATTTGCCCTTAAAATAAATACTAGAATATTGATTAAAATTATTTATTTATTTTTTGAGATTAAATTTTAACGAATCCCGATATATAAATATAAAATTTTAAATTAATAATCAGAATATTATTTTACACATATCATTTTTAATACGCTTAAAAATAAATTCATCAACAAAGGCTCTCTCAAAACTTGTTCATAAACAATATCTTCCAATGCATTTCAAAATGAATAAGTCGCAGGAACTATTTTACCATTATTGGCTAATGGGCTTTGTAAATAATCCACACAAATCTAAAATTTCTAAAACCTCACTTGAAATTGAACTTTCTAAAATTTCTCCTATTACTCGAGAATGCCCATGCATATATGACGTGCATATATTTAAAATCAAGCAACCAACTCGAACTCTAATGCTGCGGCTTAATCAAACTTCTGTCTTGCAAAACAAATGTAAGCTGCAAAAGGTATCAAACAAGAAATGTCGATCCGCGTCGAAATTCTTCTTCTAATTTTTTTTTTTTTATGTTTTTTAAAGTAAGTATGGCCCACCAATTTTCCCTTAATTAATGCAGCCTATGAAGCAAGCAATTTCTTTCTTCGATTTTTGGCAAAAGATCCATCGGGAAGTTTCGGCAGAACTCTACTCCTTCTAGGATTTATTCTTGTCGACTTCTTCCTTTTTCTTTTCTTTTAGCATGTAAATTCTTCTTGAATCTTCCTTATTTCTGAACAAAATTAAGCTCATAGCAGTGCTGATGTTCCCAGGAGAAAAAAAAACCTTCCAATGTCTCGAACTCTTTTTTTTTTTTTTCAAATTCATCTGAATTGGGATTTGATTTAATCTTGGACTATGAATCCTAATGAATTTAAATAACTCCAACTGAATACTGTAAAAAAAGGACTCAAATGAGCTATAAACATCAATTGATTGATATTTGAAGAATTCTTTGGTAAGCTTCATCAGGAAAAGCACAGGTCTTTATCTCCTTCATTCACGCACAAAGGTTGTTTTTAATATTACCTCAATGACGGTTCCTTGAATCATTCTTAATTCTTCCACCTTTTTGATAAAAAATCCCATTGGAGGTCAGCAAAACCATCAAAAGAAATCTTCATATCATTCTAATCCTTCTTGAAATCATAGGTAATTAGTAGAAGACTTTTTCCTCTGTTTATTTATTTGAGTTTTCTCATCCACTTTTGTTTCTATTTCTTACTCTTCTTCTTCTTTTGTTCCAAATTAGGAAACAAAGCTCATTCCTGAAAATTCTATCTAGATCACTTTGAGAAGATGTATGTCGAGGATCACAAAGAATCATCTCCATGTATTATTATTTGAAGTAACAAAGACACCCTCAAAGTTAAAAGTACCATATTGCTCATTCAAAATCAGCCAATGATGCTCTTCATTCCATATCTTGATCTTCCAGTAATCTATGCACATTGAAAAGTGGTCCGAAGAGGCAACCAAAGAAGTCATTGATCCACCTTTTGGCATTACATCTCATTCTAAGATCCGTCTCTTGAATACTCACTTCATGATGCCAAAGCTACAAGCTCAGAGTTTTCATTTGTAGGTGATCACCTTAGCGTTAGTGGACACCTATTGAGAATTCCCTCATCAAGGTTTGGCGAAGTATCTTTTCATGAAGGTTATTGGGAATAGACAAAGGAAGTGCTAAACCATCATACAAATATTCTCCGTTAAACTAGGATCTATGCAACGGTTCATGCCTCATTTTTCATATATGTTTGCAATAAGAACATCCTCCAAACTTTCCTTGAGCTATGGTGCCCTTCCACAAATATCTCGCACACTGCTATCGATGAACTTTTAGTTTCTTTATGGGACCTTCGTGTACTTGGTGGATTGCCTATCCATGGAGGTTTCCATTCTAAAGTTATCCCAACTACAAAGGAGCTACTTGATGATAGCAAACACATTCCTTCTCTACCATGAAGCTGTAAGTATCTGTTCTTGACTTATCATATACTTTCAAAGAACTTTGATGGTTTACTTATTTATGATTGGATTAGCTTTTGGTTGAAATGACCAACAAGATACGCGGAGACCCCTTTGAGGTCTTCCTAAAAAGGTCCACCAAGCCAAAAATCTCTCACAATCCATGTGGAAAAATTGATGCGTCGCTTTTGCTATACACTAAGTAATATAATAAGCCATTTATGATGTTGGAGATAGAAGAGGATGTTATAGAGAAGCCCTACTTGGCTATCTTCCTTTCATGCTGGTTGTGCAATTTTGTTCTACTACATCACAAAGCAAATCTAATTCATGGCAATATCTTCAAGGTTGCTAGTAAAATGGCAAATGGTGATTGCTTTTCTCTTGCAGTTCTTGTATTGGCAGGCATCTACCATGGTTTGAAGAATATATTGACTTTGCCAAGTCTTAACAAGTTTACTTCTATCTTTCCTATTCATTATATTCATAGTTGGATAAGGCACTGCCTTAGCACTCATTTTTTTTTTCTTTTTTTCTTTTTATCTAAGATTAATGTAGGAGGAGCTAAGATGGTTAAATATAGGGGGAAACATGGCTAAATATTTTGATCTTTTAGAAGCACAACATTTATTCCTTAGTATCAACCTTATTCAAAATCTATGCTTATATCCATGCAAGCAATTCACAGTAATAGATGGCCCATACGTATAAAACACTTATAAAGATCTTTTTTTAATTTTACGTTCCAGTTATTTGACATTTCAATGTGGAGAAGAGCATATCATTAAAGCTATAATAGCCCCCATCGATTTAGCCAACAATGAGGTTTTTGTCAACTTATCCCAAGTAACTTGAAAAAAAAAATTCTTACTTGTGATTTATATGAGCTTGTTCGACTTTGGCAATCATATACTTTGTTGAACACATCATACAAACTTACAATTCCTAACAATACTTCTTTCTTTTCATAGGCCACAAAAGAATATATAAACTGATGGAACAAATGCTGGAAGACTTCACAAATAAAAGGTACTAAAATTATTCTCAAAATTAATCAAAGAGATGTGTAATCAAATTTTTGATCGATCCAATCAACTTGGGGAGAAACTTGAATAGCGTGCATCTAAACCTAGGCATCTTAGAAATAATCCTCTCTACCTAAACAAGCATGAATGAAAGATCCCAAAAATAACCAAGCAGCCTCAACTCTTTAAAATCATGTTATTTCAAGGTCAATTGAAGGAAGAAAGTTGGAGCTTAAGGAGCATAACATTGTAGACCATGCCAAAGAGCCGTCTAAAAAATGTTGTAGCTTACTTGAGGTTCCATCCCCCATACTCATATCTACTGATGCTCTAATGGAAGGACGTAAAATAATTTCTGTGCTTTCTTGCTCAAATGATGACTCCAGCAATCAATGTATACTCAAGAAGAAACCAAGGTTTTTGAACTTAGATAATAGCAGTATTAATTCAAATTTATTTGTAGATGTCTTACATTCTTCTTTATCTTTAGATGAATTAACAGAATACGTAAAGTCATTCGCATCTCTCTCTCTCTCTCCTCCCTTCCCTCTTATATATTTGTGAATCCTTTGCACTAATCTCTTCTTTTTCTTTTAGCTTGTAGATCTTGAAGTACCAGTCCTACTTGCTTCTGAAGGTAGCGTTGGTTCGATAAATGGGACCAATTCTGTTGACTTGCTTGGAACAACCATTCCTTAGCCTATTGATGATGACATGCAAGGTATCCATAATATTGCTAATTGCAACAAATGATCAAAGGTAACATTACCTAAGATTGCAAATGAGAAAGCTTTTGTCGAGAAAAACAAGCTTTGAAAGACATTTAAAGCTCAATTTTAGCCACTCCCAACTACTAAAGTTTCTGAATTTTGTCCTCAAGTTATAAAGACTGAAGTTGAGCAGATATTAGTCAAATTCCATTGGGAAGGAATATGTCAAAAAATCATGAGAACTCCATTTGAGCAACTTTTAGAGATAAAACCAACAATTGATGATTCGATCGTAGAGATGAGATTATACATAACAGACATGTCTTCTTTGGAGAATCACTTGAAATCTTTCTTTGAGGGTGCTTCCAACTACAAAAAGGTAAAGTCAAATTCAATTTAATAAAGAAACATAAGAAACCTATGAGAAAGCACTTTTTCTTGCACAACAGTATCTTTTTGAGATTAAGGCAATAGAAAATGAAAGAATTGAGGAGGTGATGGCCTTAAGGATGAACTTTTTCAAATCACCATGCAACAAAAAAGTTGAAAACATGACTTGTTGAGTTAAACAATAAGAAAAAATTTGCAAACTCATCACTCCACAAAGTTGAAGAAAACTTGTTTATTATTTAGAAAGAAATAGCCACCAAGAGAGATAAAATTTCAAAGCTTAAGGATACTCCATTTTCTATTGACAAAGAGGTTGAAGCTTTAAAGAGGATGGAGGCACTACTTGAAGAATCTTGCAAGGATTTAGTAACTTTTGAAATGTTTGTCTGAGCACCTAGCTACTTAGCATTTTTTCAATCTCTCCTTTTTTATCATTGATATAAAAGAACATTTGATTACTACATATGCAATAAAAAAAGTTGATCTTTTTATAAATTCTCCTTGTATATTCTCCTTTTTGTTTATCTAGTATTTCTTCAAATTGATGCCAACTTTAAAGAAACAATTATATTACATGCCCATAATAATTGAGTGGAAGAAAAAATAAACTTACTTAAGCTTTTGAATAAAATTGGCTATCTAATGAATAGACAAAACTTATTATAATTGAACTTGAAAAACAATCAAAACTTCTTCCAATGATATGCTTGAACTTGACAAGTCATCCATACTTATTCCAATGATTTGATTGAACTTGTGAAGCCATCCAAACTTGTTCCCATGATGTGATTGAACTTGGTAAGCCATCTAAACTTGTTCTAATGGTGAGATTGAACTTGGTCACCCATTCAAAACCCTCCTTTTTTTTAGTGATATGACTGAACTTGGGAAATAACTCCCAAACTACCTACATACCCAATCAAGGAAATCAAGTTATTATGTAGTTCAAAGTAAACATCTTTTTAGGGAGAGTGCCATTCACAATTCATACTTATACAAGCTAAGAGTATCTATCATTTAACCACCTTGGACTAGGTATGGGTATTTAACATTTTATCCATAAGAAATACCTTTAGCAAGGGAAGTTAGCAATATAACCATGTGTATCCTTTGATAGGTACCGTACACAGTTTATACTCATGTGGGTCAAGGAGCACCATGTAGTTTATGCTAATGCATCAAAGAGCAACATTCAGTTTAAACTCATGCATCAAGAAGCAAACTTCTTCACAGGTAATATCGCTTCAAAAATTTGCCATTTATGGGGGCCTATATGCAATCCATCTTTGTTAACCAACTTGTACACCATTTGTGCAAACCTTTTTCACCATATATAAACCATCCTATTTTAACATGAATTTATTTCCCATTTGCTGGGTGATGGTAATGGACCTTCTCACCGCCAACACCAAATCTCCAACTTGAAAAGATCATGGCAAACTTTCTTATTAAATACCCTTATCATATGTACTTGAAAACATTCAATTTGTTGTGCTTTAAGTTTTTTATAATCCAATGCTTCCAATTCTTCAAGTTGAAGGTGAACATTGTCTTCAATAGTAAGTCCCTCTTGAATTGCTATACGAAATAAGGGAATCTAACTTTCTAGAGGGAAGACAACTTCAACTCCATAAATTAGTGAATACAGAGAAGCTTGGGCAGCAGTTCTATATGTTGTTTGATATGCTAAAGAGCTTCCCTAACTTTTTCATGCTAATCTCTTTTTTATTTTGATACCACTTTCTTTAGCAAGTTTCATAAAGTTTTGTTAAATGCCTCTGCTAGACCATTTGCAACCGCATTGTACGTTAAGAAGTTGTATTGCTTAAATTCAAATTGTGTATAGAGTTTGTCCATCAATTTGTTGTAGAAAGGCTTCCTATTATCATTAATGATGTAATGAGACACTTCACACTTGAAAATCAAATTACATCGAATAAACTTAACAATAGTTTCTTTCTTCACTTCCTTAAGGGGAATTACCTCTACTTATTTAGAAAAATAGTCTGTAACTGCCAATATGTAAGCATGACCAGTTGATAACTTAGGAGCAATAGGTCCTATAACATCAAAACCCCATTCATCAAATGGTCATGAGGCAACTGTGAGATGTAGAGGTTTAGGAGGCTGATGTATAAAGTTAGCTTGTATTTGACAAGCCTCATACCTTTTTGCATAACTCATACAATATTTAACCATAATAGGCCAATAGTAGCCCTTTCTTTTAATTTGAAAATAAAACTTATGACCAGATTGATAGGCTCTGCAAACTCCAAAATATGCTTTAGCTATAGCTTCAATTACTCTTTCGTCACTTAAACAATGCTAATAAGTACCTTCACAAGATCATTGTTACAAAATATCTTTGTATAAAACAAAGCGAGATGACCTCCGATGCACCTTCGTCCTACAACGAGGGTTTTGTGGCAATTTTCTATGCTTTAGATAATCAATCAGTGATATCTTCCAATCTTTTTCTTCACTAATTGTGACTGATATTACATTTGCATCTTCTTAATCAAACTTAATAGGTAAAGGTATAATCCATTTATTTCACACCCGGATATTTATCATTTCTTCTTCGAAAAAGCCCGAAGTATTAGCCAAGTTAACCAATGCATCTACCATTTAATTTTCCTTTTTGAGAATGTAACTTAGGACAACACTTTCAAAAAATCTTTTAGCAAACAAAAAGCTAATTGAAAGTAAGGGATCCAATCTTCTATTTTAACTTCATAAACATTTAAAAGTTGATTAATAACCAGTTTTGAATCACCATAGACCTTAACTTCCAATATCTCCATCTCTAGCGCCATTTGAAGCTCAACAATCAAAGCTTGATATTCTGCAACATTATTAGAGCACAATTCATTTAACACGATGGAATATGTCAAAACTTGCCTTTCTGGTGAAACAAAGATGATCTTTGCCCTCGCTCTATTAGACCAAGTTGCTCTATCAAATAACATTGTCCATGCTGGCAAGATTTTAGCAAAGAGGGCATCCTTATCAAGTAATTCATCGTATAGTTCCTAATTTGCAAAAATGGGGTGATTAGTTAGGAAATTAGCAAAAGCTTGTCCTTTAACAGTTTTTTAAGATACATATGTGATTTCATACTGATTAAATACGACGGACCACTTATCCAACCTTTTTTAAAGTACTGGTCTTGACATCACAAACTTGGTAGGATCAGCATATGAGATGAGCTGAATGGAATATGCCTCAAAATAGTGCTTCAATTTTTTGATTGCATGAAACGAGACAAGGCAAATTTTCTCAACAAGGGAATATTTCAACTTATTTTTAATTAAGCCTCTATTCATATAGTATAAAGCTTTCTCCTTTCCTTTATCATTTTCTTGAGCTATGAGAGCACCAATTGATCATTCTGGTGCTGCAATGTACAATATCAATAGTTTCATAAATGTAGGAGCTTCCAAAATTGGTGGATTCATACGGTACTTTTTTATGTTCTCAAAAGCATTTTCACACCCTTTATCTCATATAAAAGGAGCATTTTTTTTTCCATTAGGTGGTTAAATGGTTGGCATTTCCTGCTAGATTAGACATGGACCTCTTTTATGAATACAAGATTGCTTTGTAAATTGCATAATTCTTAAAAGTTTCTTACTCGTGGCATCTTTTGGATAGCATCAATTTTAGTAAGATCAATTTTAATTCCATGATGGCGAACTATGAAGGCAAGTAACTTGCTAGAAATAACATTAAAAGCACACTTGCATAGGTTCATCTTCAAGTTGTATTTCTTTGGTCAATCAAACACCGTGTGGAGATCCTCTAAGTGATTATCTCTTTTATTAGTCATGACTACTAGATCACCAATGTAACACTCTACCCTTGTATGCAGTATATCATAACAAATATTATGCTTAACTCATTGATAAGTTGCACCTATATTTTTCAACCCAAAAGGCATTACATTATAATATTAAATCCTTTTTAAAGTGTGAAAAGTTGTATTCTCCTCATATTGTGGTGACATTCTAATTTGATTGTATTCGAAGGATCTATCCATGAAAGCTAAAGCTTCATATCCATTGGTTACATCAACCATGAGCTCAATAATAGATAGTGAAAAATCATCTTTTGAACATGCCTTATTTAAATCTCAAAAATTAACATAAATGTGTATATGGCCATTATTCTTCTCAATTGGTACTGTGCTAGAGATCCAGGTTAGATATTTAACTTCTTTGATAATCCTACATTAATAAGCTTGTTAACTTTAGCTACAATAAGAGGGATAAACTCTGGGCGAAGCACTTGCTATGATTGCTTTACTAGGTGAATCCCATGTTTTATGCCAAGGTAATGAATTGTGTCTAACCCTGGCAATTCTTTATATGTGCAAGCAAAGACATCCTTGTACTTGCTCAAGACTTTGAAATATTGTTTCTCCTATTTAGGATTTAGAAACTTGCTAAGAAATATAGGATGAGGCTTTTTTATTGTGCTAAGATTCAACTCCTTGAGTTCATCAACAATTGCCTGTCCATTATTTTCAAGTTGTGGAAGAGCTTTTAGGACTTTATCTTTAGAAATTTTTAAATCAAGTTTTGCATCAACAGCAATACGGTTACGTGTGTGTAACCCATTATTTTCTTCATCATATGACTGTTCAATCTCAACAACTCTTAATCTCTAAAATGTAATGCTACATTTTAATGCCCCATTTGCTTTTAAGATTAGGACAAATACCATTATCCATGTTGGGTAGTTTGTAGCTTGTATGAAACTACTTGTCACCAATCTATTTAATTCTTCAAGACACTGATCATGTGATACAGATTCAGCTTCTCTTCAACACTTGCATAATTAGAGCTAATAGTGACTTCCATTTCATCTTCATATGTACCATTCTCTCTGCATGAGCGTTTTGCGATGGCTACTTTATTTTCATAGGTCTGTTTATACTGGTGACTAGAAGTGTAGATTTGGCTCCATTTGATTGAGATAAGTGAAGAGTTTGACCCTTATTTTTTCACTCCAACATATCAATCATTTTGGTGACACTCCTTTATGTCTACATTCATTATGACTAAATACATTACACACAGGGACAAATCCAAAAATGAGAACATAGGGAGGCAAATGAAAATTCAAACACAAACTTTATGATTCATGATTTGAATGCATATTTTCATCAAAGTTGAACATAATGCTTTTTATATTATAAATTTTATTAATAATCAAATTCAAATCTTTTAGTGGTATTTTTCTCCACACAAGTAACTAAACAAATGCTAAAATTTTATCTTCTATTTTTATTTCTAAGACTATTCTTAACAATATTGATAGTAGAAAAAGTTTTTCCAATTGAAGCTTTCCAAAGACAAAAAAAATTCAATTTTTTTAATATTCACTTACCTTGATCTCTTTATTTTAATTTTGTTGGAGTAAAAGGAAAATAAATAAAAAGATATTTTGGTTGTTTTGCAAGTCCCCTAGGTCCAAAGTTTTCTGAGATAGTTTTTGACAATGTTTATTACAATTTTTTTTTAAAATTTTTGCTCTTGAATGATAAAGAAAAAATGATTTTTCTTTTAATATTTGCTTATCTTTATCTCTTTATCTTAATCTTGTTGAAGTTAAAAAGATATTTTGATTATTTCGCAAGTCTTCTCTTCAGCTAAATCCCAATCATCGTTTCTCAAATAAATAAAATAGAATTTACCTAAAGGGCTTAATTTAATTGTCTTAATATTTTTTTTCTTTTTCATTTATGCACACGCACATTAAGAGTTCATTATACCTTGAATTCCTAACCTCACACTTATATGTACGAAGTTACTAGACCAACAACTTGATTACTTAATTGTAATTATGCAATTAATTCTTTTGAGTTTTACAAAGTTAAAAAAGGTAAAAATTTAATAAATTAATTTTAGTTATATCTTTAGTTAAAATAAATTTAATTCAATTCAATTCTATATATCTAAATAATAATTCTTTATTTAAGACCCAACAAGAAAAGTCAGATTTTTTAAAATTAACAAATGAATGTTAAAAATTAATTACTTTAATTAATATTAAGTAATTATTCTTTTAGATTGAGATTTTTTTAAAAATAATTAATAAAAATTAAATATACAATAATAAGTTGCGGGGTAAGGCCCTGGTTGCCCCTTGATCCGTCCATGATTACACGTTATCTATCCGAAGTAGAACATCAAATAAGATTAAAATACGAAGATACTTACAACGTATAGAGTAGCATCACCCCTAGCCTGCAACAAGGCAATTTAAATACAATTAATTAGTCATAAAGATGTGTGCTTAATTATAAGATTATGCAATAAACTTGCCCCATTAAAATAAATGACTATATAGCTATAGTATATATCATTTTCCCAAGTTAAAGGACATGAAAATAGAAAAGGAAATTTACCCCACCATAGAATGAAGTTAGATAATCAAAGTCTAAAAATGAACCGTTCCAATAAATGCCAAGTAATTAAAGAAAAAAAGTAGATGAAAGATTAGATTGGGCAAAGAATGACCTAACACAAATTGATAAGCACATTATGTCCCATAAGTGCAATTATAAAAGAAAACCATATTGCTTCAGATTCATACAGCTTAACAACATGATGTTTACAATTCTACTATCTTATTTTGGAAAAAAAATTTAATCACACAATGTGTCCAAAATTACATAATGAAAAAGCAAAATACCAGTTAAAATGAGGAATCCACTATCTTGATGTAATAAATATTGTCATGTAGCAAACATTTGAGAAATGACGTCTGAAAATTAACTAAAGAAGCATGTAGAACAAAATTTAAAATAAAGGTTGTACAAGGTAGACAAGGCATTTAAATCCTTACCATAGTGGAAGAAAACAATTGTTCTGATATCATTTGAATTGAAGCCCCAACTCAACAAGAACAAGATCAAATTTAGCCTCAACTTTCATAGGCAGTAGAAAGGAACCGACTTGTTCTCAAGACAACAATAAGGTGAGAATAAAGTAAACATAGGAATGTGTTTGTGCTTTCCAATAATTATTTTTGTCTTATTCAATAAAGTTTGGATTTGAAGGTTCTAGTATACATGGATATATGAAAGTAGTCAATCCTAAGCAAATGATAAACTAAAAAATTCATTAAAAAAATTCAAACCCAAAAATAGTCTCTTACCTAGAAACTTTCTACCGTATATACTTTCTCCATAGTTACATGCAAAATTAAAGATAAACTTCAGCCTAAGAATTTCAAAAGGGAAAAATTATTATCATATCAATAGCCTCAGAACATACCATCCTTGCAAACAAAAAAAAAAAAAAAACCCCCTTCTTGCAAAATAATTACACAATAACAATCATTATTTATTACATATATAGGGCATTTAATGCTGTTTAAAGCAAAGTTTAGTGAATCATAAGAATGAGCGATTCCGTAAGTGCAACCTTAAAATGTATCACAAGAAATACAGTCATGACCATCAGCCCTGTTACAGGATAAAGACAAATAGGTGACTAAAAGACAAAGACCACTTCTTATTTATGCTCAACCAATATAATGACTTGAGCAAATTAATCATATTGAGCTCATATTATAAAGAATTAATTGACAAAGATAAATGAATAAATAAAATACCTTAGCCACACATCCTTTGGTGATATGATGGAGAAAAGGTTCCTTTATAGTTCAAACCAATAATTTTCAAATTCCCTTTTTCTTCTACAAAGTAATAAACATAACCAACAATTATAGTAGAGCAAATAGAATTAACACATGCACATTTTATGCCTCATATGTTAATAGACCTTAGGATGAACTAGGCTGGCAAAGTGTAACATTAGATATAAATCCATTTGTAGAAAGAACACAAATCCCTCTATGACCCTTTTGAGCAAATGTAAGTATCGTTCCCTAACACCTTGCAAAATAGCTTACACTTAATATAAATCCCTATATCTAAACTTAAGTGGGTGGCATGAGATAAGTGCCGAGAGAGGACAAAATTGTCATTAGCTCTCCTATATGTACAGTAACCACGAGTAGTCTGAAGTCTTCTCCTAATGTGCTTGTAAATAATTCGCCTACAATGGCAACAAAATGTGAGACAAAATTTAAGAAGAAACAATAATGAAGGTAACCCACTTTCAATACACTAGGGATTGAACTTGCCACCATCCCCTACCCAAAGAAAGATTAAATACATCAGAATAAGAAATATGTTAAGAATTTCTCCATTCATCATTAGTGAACAACAAAAATAGGAAACCTAGTTCCCAAAATTTGCATCTCCCACATTAGAATTCAGAAGAAAATAAATGAATATTAAAGAATAAATCATGGAGGGAAAAGAAAAGGAACAATAAGAAAGAATCTATATCAAGGAAAGATCCCCACTCCAATGTGGACAATGATTTTGCTTTACAATTTAGCTAAACTTAGTCTATAGGAACATGCATATACTAATAATTCATTAGAGGTACTAGTTAGTCAAATAAAATGATGAATATAGACACCTATTGGCAAAAAATAACACAAAAATAATGAAAAAATATTGCAATCTAATCCTCTATTTCTGATAGCTCTTAAGCCTTGATTGAAGATCTACTCAGTTTCCCTTCTTCAAATTTGAAATCCCCTAACACAATTATAAGAGAGAGAGAGAGAGAGAGAGAGAGGGGGAGGGAGAAAAGAAAGCAGTTCGATTGGAGTTAAAGGCGCTTAAAAAAGAAGGCAAGTCATACTTAACGGTGGCTAAAAATTCTTTCAAAGGAAAATTTAGATCTTGGTAGAAAGTATCAATAATCCACAAAAAAGAAAAAAAAAATAGTGGGTACAATAGAGCATGTAGTGTTGTGATAATAGAAAACTCTCCCAAAGAAGTAAAAGTTTGCTAGTTACTAGAATTGATGGGCTTTCCACAACTTCTTTTATAGCCAAACAAAAATTCAAAAGATGACAACATTAACAAAGTAAAGCTGTTAACCTGTAGTATCGACGATGATCTTATATACATCGGATTTAAATTCCTATATATGTTATACATTCTAGACCTACCTCTCTTTTTTTCACCATGGATAAATCTCTATTTCCACCAGCATGACCACTGACTGCTCCACCACTTAAAATGCCACCATTGTAGTCAATCATTCCCTCACCTAGTACTCTTTCACTTCCAATGACTCCACCACCACCCCACATTGCCATGGCAGGTGACATTAAGTCCCCTTCACTCTTCTCCATGTTTATCATTTTTTGACCACGCCACTCCTGCTAACAATGCCACCATAGCCAATATAATTACCACTACTACTAATGGTGTTGAGTTGGACTATAGGTTGCCACTCATTGAACCCAAACCCATGCTTTCCCGGTCTTCCCATTCCATGTTTTTTTGTACTGAAATAAGTTCTTATATTTCATAAAATAAAGAGAAAAAGAGATAATTTTTTGAAAGATTTGGTGGGTCGACGAATGGCACCAGAAATTTCAATGTACTATGCAAATTTATTTTATTTTTCCTAACATATTTGATGTTGCTTTCAAATTTTTATCTTTATCTTGTTTGAGGGAAAAGTTTGTATAGTAGAGTTCCCTCTATTAATCACAAGCAATATTCTTCACCTTGTCTGACTGTGAAGCCATGACATGATTTGATAACCAAATGGGAAAATGAGCTATCACCATGACTTCTTGCTTCACTGGGTTAGGGAGGAGTGTTGCTAGGGTTTGGGATGTAATTGAATGAGGAGGTGAATGGAGAAAAAGAAGTATAAGGTGTGGGGCCACCATCGAAATCCACTTTAGCAAATCTCATTTCTTCTAACAATGCGAGTGGGGCACACCTTCAAAATTCACTTTAAAAAAATAAATACAAGTCAAGCAACCAAAGGTACACACTCGAACAACAACAATTAAACAAAAAAGCTATTTAAAAAAATTCCAAAAAATTTCATTTTCTTCTAACCTTTAAATGGGGTTCACCACCAAAACCCATAAAAAAATAAAAAAAATACACAACACAAGAAGCCCAAGGTATATACCCACATGACAGCAATGAAACAAAATGACTTCATTTGACATGAGCAATAACCACAAAAAAAAATTGAAAAAAGAAGCCACGCACGGTCAGACCAAATAAACATGCATCGATGCTTATATACAATAGTAATAAATATACACAGGCTCTATGTAATGAATATTTGCAATTTCTCTAAATAGAGTTGAGATTTACTAAACATTATCCAAAAAGCTAGCTAGTGAGATTTAAACCTAGAGAGTTAATTATATGCGGCCTAAACCCTCTTCCCCCCAACACACACAAAGGAAACATATTTTTAAGATTTTTAATGTGTGTGTATATAAAACAATATTTAAGTAATATTTAGTTACATCTTATAATTTCAAATTAAATTTTTATTAATTGAAAATTATTTTTTAATCAAAATTAGGTTAAGTTGAAACCATATATATATGAGACATAATTATATAGCCTATTTTGTCATCAACTATTATATTGTTAAGAACCTTTTGAATGGAATTTGTTTTAAACAATTGATGTAGGGCCCAAATTTGAAAAGTTTGTAACTTAAGAGCTTTATTCATTAGTTTGCTCATGTGTACTCTATAGTACCCTGCCCAAGAGGTGCCTGCTTCAGGCCGAGATACTACTTTGATCCTATTCACATTAAATTAAAACAAATACGCACTCCATTACCCAATTCAAATGTTCTATTCCCATTTGAGAGTTAACCATCTCGGTTTAACTATTACATTCTACATTGCAACATTCCATAATAACACTAGCCCCGAAACCTATATATATACAAAACATCCACATATGTCAAATCAATTTCAAGCTTGCATTCTCAGTTTTAACATAATAGGTCTAAATACATGATTGTCATTAGTATCAAAACCACATAATCATCTACTTGTAGTGTCTTAAGCTTCATCTTACATATGTAATATTTTACACAATATAGTCGAACCACGTATATCATAAAGCCTGCAACAAAGCTGTTTACAGTAATATGGCCTGAATGCTCCACCTGCCACTCATTAGAACCTAGTTGGGAAAAAAACCAAGAACATGTAAAAGGCATAAGTTTAAAGGACTTAGTAAGGAAGGAGGTAACCATTACCAAGCGCATAGGGAAAAAAGGAATTAACAAAAGGATTCTAGTATGATAGATAAATAATCAAGCTAAGAGAAAAGAAGAATCGAGGCAATCAAAATTTATAAAATGACACTTTAACAAAATAGGGGCTTGAATAAATAATACTTAATACAATGGGTGTACACAACAAAATACTACATAATAACATAAGCAATTTTAAAATAAATAATAGAAAAACTAAGATGTTAGAAATGATAGGTAATGTATTGACAAAACATGAACTTGAACGAGTGATGCATGTGATAATGAAGACGTGACATAATAAAACATCATAACAGCTACTATATACAAAACTTAGTAGGATTGTTGGCAAAACCTAACAACAAGCTCCCAAAACATGACATAACAACATAATAGGAATAAACCCACCTTATCTCTCCATTGCTCAAGCACTCAGCTTAGCATAAAAATAACTAACATAAGGCATGGCTGACCACATGCCGGATCTCGCCACTTGCAGATAGCTACCTCTAACTAATTATGAGTTAGGATTGCAAGGGGTACTAGCTGGAAGGCCAATTACCATCGGTTCATTCTTTCTAGTTGTCTTTCCAAACCTAGCCCTAGGCCCAACTTCCTGTGGTATCCCTTTGGGTCCAAACCCCTAGGGGGTCCCTAAGGGTGATCATGACATAATGCCAATAGTGAAAATGAATTTCACAATAATCGTTCAGAGGAATATTGAATACATATCATAATACTAGACAGAATGGTAGAAATCATATAGCATATGGCCAACAAGGTCATAAGAATAACTCATAGAACAACATAACCAAAGCATGGAATGAAAGTGGGGCAAGATAGAAGTGTCAACACATACGAGGTCAATCAATAAGGCTATAGGGTACAAGAGACATGAAACTAATAACACGAAAGGAAATTTCGAGCACTAGAATGATTACAAACAAACACAGATGAATAGATAAACTAAGAATTTCAACAACAAAGATAATTCATTTCCCAAAAAATGGAGAATCTATAACCTTACCTTAAAACTCCATAGAGGTGCTATCCATATCCTATGGTCCTGGAGCCCGTAGCCTATCATCACCTATTCTAAAAATTACATATAAATATTAATATGTCTATGTAGTACTTTTTGTAATAGTAATTAAATTACTAGTATGCCTTAATAACATAAATTTCTCATTTCAACGAGTGTCCTTAATTAAATCTTAATCTAGTTGGGGTACGACAATCTTATGCTACTAGATTTTTTATTCTTTGATCACAAAAGCTACATTACTAGAATTAATATATTTTCTGGCTTGTATGAACAATTGTAAATTTTATTCTGAAGACAAGGTACAGCTATCTCCCTAAAACATACTAGTGCCGCTAGGGGGTATTTGTGTGCTTTAATCACGATATTGTCTTTAATATCTAGTAAGACAACCTTACAGCCCTAATACCTATACCGACGTGTCTAACTATGATAATCCAATTTCCTCGGCTAGTTAAGTTATGTTACTAGATTCACCACACATTTAGCTTGTTTAGGTGTTGAAGGTCTAATTCTGAACTCAATTTATTCCATGACTTCCTAAGAATGTCAATTCGGCTAATTAATATTAATTATATATTTTATCAATTTTGGCCTAGTATTTACTTTCCTTATGAACATTTAAATAAATATTCTCGATCCATAACTAATCAAATTTAGCCCACATCTATGAATTTAACATGTGTCTTCATAATATTGAAGTTTTATTACCATTTCACTCTTCTGACTTTCCAAATACATCAATTAGCTCAATTAATAATTATTAGTCTTTTATTATCAAATTTGGGTCCATGCATTACTTACAATTGAATTCTTATACAATCATTTTAGTTTATAGTTACATTTTTTGTACAATAACTTGTATTTACATTAGAAATTAGCCTAGTAATTTAATTAGATAAAATCAAGAATCAAATTAATCAATCAATCAAAATTTTACCAAATTGATTGAGTACTAGGTCAATGCACTCTAATTGCCTGCTCAAAGATTTTTCCTCAAAGCCGCCATACCACCACTACCGACCACTGGAGCTCCTCCATGTGCTATTATCAAAATTGTGTGCTACTACCACCAACTGATGCATTTCTTCATGTAAAGTAAAAGCCCTCATTCAATATTTACTTTCGCTAATAGATCATCGATCAATTTGGAGAGGAAAACTCAT
This sequence comes from Jacaranda copaia, assembly GCA_014898725.1. Lineage (NCBI taxonomy): Eukaryota > Viridiplantae > Streptophyta > Magnoliopsida > Lamiales > Bignoniaceae > Jacaranda > Jacaranda copaia. The sequence goes on along the minus strand of JACGDI010000425.1, from coordinate 577,233 downwards.
ACTATCTTTACTAGCCATCACATTTTCCCACTTCAATTTCGCTCACTCTGGTGGTCCATTTTTGCAACTGAGCGTACTAATGTGCTTCTCTAGTTGAGCCCATTAAAACTCACCACTCAAACTTAAATTTTAGCTATCAAAATTGCGCTTCTCACCACCATTGTCGCCAGCTCCTTTTGGCCACCAATTCTCACCATCCCATGCGGTGGTCTGGTGAGTTTTTGGTACCAACATCTTCATGCTGAAGAGAGAGAGGCAATAGTGAGATTGGTTTCCCATTTTTTGATGCCAGTAAGGGATTTCTAGTCAGGGCTTGAGAGAGGGCTTGTATGTGGAAATTAAGAAAAATGGTGGGTGGATGTTATATATAATTTTTCAGGTTTCATTAATTCTCAATTGACAATAAGATTTTTTTCTAATTTTTGATTGAGCCCTTTAACTTCTCAGTGTCTCACATTCACCCCCTTAGTTTTCAATTAAACCCTCCACCTTTCTCTTCTTATATATTAGCCCACACTTAGTTTTTATTTTGTGCAATCAATTCCTTTTTAATGTATTTTTTGGTCCCTCAAGTTCTGAATATTAAATGAAAACCCCCAAACAGTTCTAAAATACCACATTTTACATTTTTATATTAATTATTACTATTTATTTTCTTTTGGCAAATTAAATTTTGATTTTAAACCATAATATTGCTATTGAGAAATTTTAGTGGTGTTACAATCCCCCTCTAAAAAAATCTGGTCCTAGATTCACACCTGACCACTGGAAGAGTTTGAGGTAATGCTAGAGTGTATACCATTCCTATTACCACATTGCCTTAATCATATTGTGATTTTCCTATTGTCACGATATACTTCCCCCAATCCCTAGTGATGTTTACTTTGCTATGATTTTAAGAATCTCTTCTCCTTGGATTTCCCCAACATATTCATTCTCACCAAGTCATGTGGTGTCACCTTATTTTCCAAGATTAATTAATAATTTAATAACCAATGATTTCATTGTATGTTATTACTTAAAGTTTCTCTTGTTCTCCATGATTAAGCTTATAGGAAGTAAATTAAACTATCCTATAAAATCATTGAGTGCTTTTGTGCTTATAATCCAATTGGGTAAACCTTATGCACATCATTATACACCATTGCCATACTCAAACGTTTCTCTATTCCACACTGATAGAGTACATGCAGCTATTTGAGAGTTCACAAAAACTACTATGGCAACAAACAATCATCAACACCACAAACTTATATTTACATGATATTTACATTAAGGAGTAGCTAAGGTCAAACTTAACATGCTTAGGATTTCACAACAAGTCATACATTTCCAAATAGCTAGCTACAAGTTCACAAAAACTATACATACTAGATACAGTCACAAACGGTATGTCTATTGGTCTCTAGATTCCATCTAAGAGATAAAGCCAAGGATACTTGGGATCAAACTCTTTTATGATGTTTAAGAACTTAGATAGTACTATCAACTATTTGTTTTCCTTTATCCTTTTGAGCACTTTAGGTTGATTGCTTGTTTTTAGGACTATCCCGAACAAAATGTTGATCACTGATACACTCTATGCACTTTCCTAACCATTTCTAGTAGTAAGATTCCTCATGATTCAAACCATTATAGAATCCACAATTCTTCTTTGCCATCCATTACATAAGGTGTGAGATTTTCTCTATTTTATAAGTGCGCTAGCTTAGCATTCCAAGTTGGACCTTGGCTCTTTTCTTTTCCTTGCCAGTAGAGATCCTAGACTTGAAAGCCTTTCCTCGCTTATCTTTTTTCTTATTTACATACACCTTATGGGGTTCTTGTTCCATTCATGAGGCTTTCTTTAAAGCTTTCTAAAGTTAGACTACTTATAAAGTGTGATACTCTATCGCATTTTAGGTCTTAGTTTGTTAACAAATTTCTTATTCTTACTCCCTTCCACTCTCAATATGCGTGGTGCATATTAAATGAGTTTGCTAAACCTTACTTCATACTACCATATTGTTATCTCCCATTGGGTAAGATTCTCAAATTCTTGTCTCCAAGCATTTCTCTCCTCTTATAAGGGTGAGCATCAATCAGTTTAGTAAAATTTACCAACGGAACCAATTGATTAATTTACTAAATTGTATAAAAATTTATAACCATTTGCCACATCAAATGTTTTAGTTAACTAGAGGAATTAACCGAAAAGTTTTTGTTTGGTTTGGTTAATTCACTTATTGACCATTTGTTTTGAGTATTTTTCTTGACATTATTATTTAACAACATACTTTCTATTCTTTTTTAGTATTCATGGTAAGATTTTCCAACCTTTATTGACTAAGAAACATGCATAGTACAAAATATTTAATGTGTGAAGCAAAAATATAATAAATTTATCAAGATTCTAAACAAAAAATAGTCATTGGAGAAGTTTTCAGTCCACCAAATTGACCTACAAAATTGGCCCAATGGCAACTTCCAAAAGGATTGCATGAACAACCTTGCTATAATACTACCAAAAAGTATGCTTCAATTTCCAGCCCTTGCAACAAAGCAATTGAGATAGAAACAATGGCCAAAAGTGAGGGAGCGACCCCATGTGGTAGCAGCAAAATTGAATTGATTCCAAGTTGACTGCCCACAAAGAGCTAGGATCGAGTCTCTGATCCTAAAAATTGCACAAAAGCAACTAATTTTTGGTCAACTCAATTTTTAATCAATTTTTTTTTGAAAAATTAAACACATTTCACCGAAAACCAAAAATTTATAAAAAATTAACCATTAACCAAACCAAAAATAAATTGGACAAAATGGTTCGGTGAATTTAGTTTTGGTTTGATTGGTTAATTAATTTTTTTGGTTAATGGATAATTTTGCTCACCCATAACCTTTTGTGGTATGAATCTATTTATAAATTTCCATACGAAGTTTTTCCATATACGAGGTATTTTCTTATGTTTCCATCATTGACTTACTAAGTCTAACATTGACTAGCAACTCCTTGAATAAATAGATGGCAAATATAAACTTGTAGTCATCTGAGTAACCTAACATCTAGAAAATATCTTCGATCTTCCTAATCCAAGCTTCTGCCTTTTGGTGATCCAATTCACCCATAAACATTGCAGGGTGGAACTTAAGGAAATGTGCTAGAGTTCCAAACTCTGGAAGCTCTTAGTTTCTTTTAGAATTATTCATATGATCTTATTGCTAATGTGATTGCATAAATTGCAACTACGTTGCCACCATCTATTCCACAACCTCTCCTTTCGCTTTTGGATGCACCTGTAGGTCTTATGTCTTTTCCTCAACACTTAATGGATGTCTTCATTCTAAAGTATCCTTTTTCTGAATTTTCCCGACTGAACGAATGTGTTGGGGTTAGTTTTTGTGATGCCATTCAGTAGGTTGCAAAGTTTCTTAGTTGTGTAGGCCACACTTATTTGTAATGTTTAATGAGATGTTTGTTAATTAGCATCCAATCTTTGTTAATTTTTATTGTGCATGATTCAAAATTTGTGCATAATTTTTTTCTAAACATAAGGTATATTAGAACTTGATCAGTTTCTGAATTAACATTAACAATAGAGATTTCCTTTTCTTCTTTTCTTGCTTTTCCATATATGGTGTCTATGAGATGGTTGTTAAACTAATGAATAGCCTAGCTCTCAACAAGAAGACTATGATTAGGTCTAAGATAGTTGTTATTCAGCATATGCTGATTTTGGTGTCTACTATTATTAGTTTGCAAGCAATCTCGTTGGGTATATTTATATATATATATATATATATATGAGTCTAGTGGTCTTGTCTCACTAATCTTCAATCTCGGCAAAGATTCTATCACATATTTTTCTTTTTTGTTTCCTTTCTCTATTCTTTTCCTGATCTGTATTCCTTTCCTTATCTTCTCTATATCACTGATGTATTCCTAATAGCCTAACTTTATGGATTCCATGAAGTCATCTTATTTCATCTTCAAATTTTTCTTAATTTTCATTGCTCCTCATTGTTTAGATTCCCACTGTAAAGGTTCATGGTGGGGTTACCTAGTCCTAAGATACTGATTTATACCTTTTGTCCACCCATTATACATTTTTAGGTTTGATAAGGAGATAATATCTTATTAGATGTTGGTTTTTGCTCCCCATCCATATTTTCCTTTCGTTATACCCATATCATGCTTTTATCTCATTTTTCTTATCAAACCTCTTCAATTCACTCCTTGGCTATTTCAATGTCCTAATTTGTTATTTCCTCTTTATGATTTACAATATGATTCAGCTTCATCATCGTGCTATCCCTTATCAATATAAACATATCATCTAAATTTCAATTGTACACATAGTTTAAACATCAGGCATCCCTAACAATCATTCATATCCCAAATTTACTCCTTTCTACAATAATCCTTTTCCTATGTATTTATATAATATAAATCTTATATGTAAGCATATAGCAGACATTTGTTCGTCCCAAGGTAATCATTTATTAACCAAATACATACCTTCTTAAAATGATCTTTACTCGTTAGATACAACTTCCATGAATGTTGCCTGTACCATATTAATTCCCAAAGTAACTATTACTTACTAAATACAATTCTTCCTAGAATAGTCATTTTCCTATCTAATTCAACCTCTACAGATATTGCTTACATAATACTATAATTCCAAATAGAGTCATCCTTCCTAATAACTATACGATCATAAGCTCGACATACTAGAAGTAAGAGGATATACACTAGTTGGCCACTTGGGTCATAACCTTTTACTTTCTTGATGTTGAGTATTGTCTTAAAAGTTCATATCCAGTTTAGTTCCACAAATCACACATAATATCCATTAGACCTATCAGTTCCAACTACAAGAATTGTTCCTAAATTTACCTAGGTCGTCAAAAGCTTAAGCTTTGATACCACTCTATAGCACCCCACCTGAAAGGTGCTTGCTTCGGGCTGAGATACTACTTCAATCATATTCACAATAAATTGAATCAAATGCACACTCTAAATTACCTAATTTAATTGTTCTATACCAACTCGAGAGTTAACCATCTCAACTAAACTATTATTACATTCTATATTGCAATATTCCATATTAATACTAGCCTTAAAACCCATATATATGCATAAAACATTCACATATGTCGAATCAATTTCAAGCTCACATTCTTAGTCTTAACATAATAGGTCTAAGTACATGATTGTTACTAGTATCAAAATCACATAATCATCATCTACTTGAGGCTTCTGAAGCTTTATCTTACATATGCAATATTTTACATAATAAAGCTGAACCGTGTACATCATAAAGCTTACAACAAAGCTATTTACACTGATATAGCTTGCAACGCTTCACCTACTACATATCACAAATTAGCTAGGAAAAAAAATTGAAAATACAAAACAGTTATAAATTCAAAGAACTTAGTGAGGGGGAGGTAACCATTAACAAACGCATAGGGTCAAGGGAAATCGACAAAAGAATTTGAATATGATGGATAAATAATCAAGCCAAGAAAAAAGAAAAATTGAGCTAATTAGAAGTTATAAAATGACACTTTAACATAATAGGGGCTCGAATAAATAATAATTAATACAACGGGAGTACACAATAAGAAATTACACAATAACAGAAGTAATTTCAAAACAAATAATTGAAAAACTAAGATGTTAGAAGCTATAGGTAATGTATTGACAAAACATGAACTGGAACAAGTGATACATGTAATAATAAAGGCGTGGCATAATAAAACATCATAACAGATGCTATATACAAAACTTAGCAGGATTGCTGGCAAAACCCATCCTTGTTGCTCCAAGCACAAGACATAATAACATAATAGGAATAAAACTTTCCTTCTATTTTGCTTAAGCAGTCAGCTCAGCATGGAAATAACTGACATATGGCATGGTCGGATCTCACCACTTCCAAATAACTACCTCCAACTACTTATGAGTTATGATCGTGAGTGACTACTAGTTGGAAGACCAATCACCATCGGTCTATTTTGCCCAATCATCTTTCCAAACCTAGCCTTGGGCCTAACTTCTCCTAGCATCCCTTAGGGTCTAAACTTCCCAAGGGCATCCTTAGGGATGATCATGACATAATGCAAACAACGTATGTGAATTTCAAAATAATCATTCAAAGAAATACATAAAAGAATGTTAAACAGAATGGTACAAATCATATAGCATATGACCGGCAAGGCCTTACGAATAACTCATAGAATGATATAACCAAAAGCATGAAATGAAATTGGTTGGTAAGATCGAAGTGTCAATACATACGGGATCAGCTAGTAAGGTTGTAAGGTACAAGGGAAAGGAAATTGATAACACAAAAGAAAATTTTGGGCAACATAATAACTACAAACAAACACAAATAAATAGATAAACCAAGAATTTCTACAATGGAGATGATTTATTTGCCAGAAGAAAAAGAGGCCATAACTTCACCTTAAAACTCTATAGCAGTGCTATCCATATCTTATGGTCTTAGTGACTCTAGCTCGTCGTCACCTATTCTAATAAAACACATGTAAATATTAATACGTCTATATAGTACTATTTCTAATAGTAATTAAATTATTAGTATGTCTTAATAACATTTTCCATTTTGAGAAGTGTCCTTAATTAAATCTTGATCTAGTCAAGGTATGGTAATCTTATGCTATTAGATTTTGATTTTTCGATCGCAAAAGTTGCATTACTAGAATTAATATATTTTTGGCTTGTATGAATAATTCTAAATTTTTATTTTGAAGACAAGGCACATTTATCTCCCTAAAATATACTGGCATTGCTAGGGGGTATTTGTGTGCAATGTTTTAATATCTTATAAGACACCCCTATTACCCTAATTCTCGTATCGATGTGTCTAACTATGATAATCCAATTTCCTCAGCCAGTTAAGTTATGTTACTATTTTGCCACACATCCAGCTCATTTAGGTGTTCAAGGACTAATTCTAAACTCAACTTACTCCTTGACTTCTAAGCTTGTAATTTGGTTAAATTATTAATTACATATTTTATCAATTACGGACTAGTATATTTACTTTCATTATTAATATTTAAGTTAATATTCTTGATCCATTACTAATTAAATTTATCCCACATCCACGAATTTAACATGTGTCTTCATAATATTAAAGGCTTATTATCGTTTCGCAATTCTAACTGTCCAAATACATCAATTAGCTCAATTATAAAAAATTAGCCTAGTAATTTAATCAAATTAGATTAGGAATCAAATTAATTGATTAATAAAGATTTTACCAAATGGATTGAGTTCAAGGTCAATTCACCATTTGAAACTAGCCCGCATGTGCTTGGATCTCCGATTGTTAGAGCTCAACTGTGCATTACTACCAGAATTGAGTGTCGTTACCGCTAACTAATGTGTTTATTCACGTACAGCTAAAGCCCTCATTTAATTTTTACTTTTGCTAACAGATCATTGATTAATTAGGAGAGAAAAGCTTATAGTGCTGTCATCAGCCACTATATTTTTCTACTTCAATTATGCTTGCTCTATGGTCTATCTCTATAATTGTGCATACCGATATCCTCCTCTAGCTAAGCTTGTCAAAACCCACCACTCAAATTCATGCTTTACCCATTGGAATCATGTTTCTCGTCACCATCATCGTTAGCTTTGTTTAGCTGCTAATTCTCGCCATCCCATACAGTAATTTGGTGAGTTTTTGGAATTAATTTGTTTATGGTGAAGAGAGGAGAGAATGGCTGGGTCGATTTCCCATTTTCTGACGTCGTTAATAGATTTCAAGTGAGGGGTTGGTGCAGAGCTTGCATGTGGAAATTAGGAAAAATGGAAGATAAATGTTATATATATTTTTTCAGGTTTCATTAATTTTTATTGACCTAAAGATTTTTTTTTCTAATTTTTGATGCAGCCCCTTAACTTCTTAGTGCCTCACATTCGCCCTTTGGTTTTTTTAATTAAACCCTTCAGCTTTCTCTTCTTACACATTGGCCCACACTTAGTTTTCAATTTGTGTAATCAAGTTCTTTCTAATTTAATTTTTGGTCCCTCAAGTTCTGAATATTAAACAAATACTCCTAAATTTTTCCATAACACCACCTTTTAAAATTTTCTATTAATTATATGTAACACCCTAAAATTTTATGATTTATAGAATTTAAATGTTATTATTTTTAATTTTATGAGATTTAATTATTCCTTATATTATTATTTATTTAAAAATTTTGGGGCCAATCTATAATTTTCAAAAAACTTAATTGAACAAAAATTTAAAACTTAGGGGCTTGCATGAAACCCCTCCAGTCAACTAGGGCTAGGATGATATTTTAATTGACTAAAAGACTCAATTGAATAATTTACTAAATTGAAGACTAAATGTCAATTCTTAAAAATTAAATTTTATAGAAAAAAAAGAGAAAAATTGTATTGTATTAGGTAAAGACGTGTCTTCATTTTCACCATTTTCTTCACCACCTTACTATTCATTCTTCACCATCACCGTGCCATCTCCCTCTTTTCTCTATTCACTCTCTCATTGGCAACTCCATTCCCAACGAGTTTACTACTATTCAACACCATTAACTACCCCCCTCACTCCCTAGCATTGGGCCGACACACACACACATAAACCTGGCACCAGAACTCCATGATTTGAAGACCCAAAAAATTGACCCTCACAATCAACCACTGGTTGGCATTTGACAAGTGATCTGGACAATGGTTTGAAAGCCCTTGGTGCGGAGAACAAGTTGGTGGCCTTACATGGAGTAGTAGAGTAGGCGCGGAGGTGAAAATAGCTATTACAGGCACGGTGGTGAGAAGTGAAGTTGAAATTTTGGGCCATAGTTGAGGGTCTTCTAGGCCTCAAATCTGAAAACTAAAGGCATTGTTGGATTTAAGAGAAGGAAATAAAGCGAACAGTGGTGGTCTTGACATTATTTAGCGACAACGGATGCGGTAGTACCCAGATAGATTCTTCTTCTTGTCATGGTGGTCGTGGTGGTACGATTGATTCATGATTTTGAGGTCTCAATTGCATATTTTTGGGAAAAAGATTGGTTTTGAGATTAGGGCTTTTACACTTTTTCGTTCACTTATAACTCTTGTAACTTTGAATAAATAATTCCAACTTGTATTAGGTAGTAAAATGATTAATGCATGAATAATGTTGGATTTTTGGACCCTAGAATTGTATCAAATATGATAATTGAGAAATTATTGAGTTAATTGAGTTATAAAAACCCTCAATTTAGAAAATTGGACCTTAATGATAATAATTGGGTTGTTGAGTTAATCATCTTATTATTACTGCTTCGAATAACGATATGGAGTTAAATTGATTATACCTATAGCTCGTATTGTTAAGAACCTTGTAATTTATATTAAGTTATAGCCTTATTAGTGTATTTCCTAGATGATAATTCTAGGCGAATTCTAATACTAAATTGATTGCGTAGTTATTAATCTTATACAGATAATAATTATGATTTTTGAAGGTTATTCTGGTTGAATATGGATTTTAATAAGTAAATCACTTTCATGGTTAGGTGACGAGGAGCAGGAAACTATAGATTAGTAGGCCATTAACTGTAGCTACCTTCTGAGGCTTTTGGAAGTGAGGGTCTCCCACTTTGGGTTATTACTTTGCATAAGTTTTCTCATTACTTATTGAAAACCCCTATGAGGGTCTGCCAATCTGGTACCTTTTCTATTTATTTGTGATTGTAATACACCCCTGCGTGGGTTTTTTGTTTCTGTACCGTACTCTATTGTTTGTAATCTATAATGTGTTTGAAAGTTTGACATGTTACTTGTTATCTAAGTTGAGCACCCCTGTGAGGGTTATTGTTCAATATTGATTTTGTTTTATTATTTAACATCTAATTGAACACCCTTGTGAGGTTATTCTTTGACATCAAAACTATTTTTGTTGTTTCGGTGCTCGAAACTCTCTTCATGTTGTCAAATTCTATCCCTTTTACCCTAGCCTTGGTAGACCTAATTATATTGACAATTCTCTTAATTGTTCTCATATATTATTATTGAAATAGGCCTTGCCAGCCATTATTGAATATCATTCTTGTTATTGCTTGAAAGTGAACTATTATCTGCTGGCATTATATTGTGCCACCCATGGGGATACCCTTGGGAAATTTCTACCCGAAGAGGCGCCACAGGAAGTTGGGCATGGGGCTAGGTCCAAAAAAATGGCTGGGCTGAACAGACTGACAGTGACAGGTCATCTAGCTAGTATCTACCTAAGATCCTGACTTACAGGTAGTTGGAGGTAGCGAACTGTGAGTGGCGAGATTTGGCATGCGGTTGATCATGCCACATAAGTGAATTGTTATATGCCAAGTTGTGTGCTTGAGGAAATGGAGAGATAAGGGAAATTTTTTGTATTCAAATTAAATGTCATTGATTGTTATCTTGAATTGATTGAGGAGCAATAAGGAAGGATGCCAATAGGTTTGCTAAATGTTTGCATGTTTCATGTTCTTTTGAGTTTAAAGATTGATTCTTGATAGTTATAGGTTGATCATCTGAATTGTTATCAAAAGGCCTTGTTATTTGTTACTATAGTTCATTATTCTCTCTGACTTCTATTGTGTAATCCCTCATTGAGTCCTCAAAACTCACTCTCCTTGTTATCCTTTTTTTATTTATTTTTTTCAGATAGGTCGAGGTGACAGGGCAAAGGATCATGCTTTAGGTTGAAGTAATTTTGTAATAAATTAGGAGTACGGTTGTACATATTGTTTCCACCTAATTGAGACCTTGGTTAAGAGATGTCACGTAAATGTTGTATGAACCTAAGGTACTGGAGTTGTATATATTATGCTTATAGGTGATTTGTTTTACTTTGAGACGATTAAATTTCAGGTTTCTTAGTTATCATTTGAATAGATTTTAAGCTTGAATTGATGGCTCCTTCGCATAGGAAGATACGCTGGGAGGGGTGCCACATTATTACTATTTATTTTATTTTGAAAAATTAAATTTGGATTTTGAATCATAATATTCCCATTGAGAAATTTAGGGGTGTTATATACTCCACATTTTGGTATTGTTTGTGCCCATTAAATGTTGCCAACGTCAATTTCATGATATAAGGAAAGCAATGCGTTATTAATTATAATGGTGTTTTAAATTTATAGTGTAATGATCCTATATTAGTATTTTTTTTTTTTTGGGTAGTTGGCATTAAAATTATACACTCACAAATTTAGAACTATAGTTGAGTTATATATCTTTACTTAATACCAAATCTTATATCAAGTTCTTATGCAACCAATTTTACAATAGTTCTTTTATGTAAATAATGAATTTGCATAAACAAAAATTTGATCAGAAGTTGTCAATTAAACACATTTTTTTGAATGTTATTTTTGGATTAGAGTAAAATAATTCTCCCTAATTAAGCTTTTTATAAATTAGTTAACCTCAAGACTGGATTCCATTTTGAGTTTTTTTATAAAATTTTATACTATCAAAACCATAGGAATTGATTGGGACAAAAAAAAAAAGTGAAAATGTTGGATTTTTTTCTCAGAAAGGGCAGTTGAGAAGATGGCATTAATGGAATAAAAATCGCCTTATACTACGTGTGAACTTAGAGTCTACCCATTAATATAGAATTAAAAATTTTAGCTTTAAGCAAAAAATTTTACAATTTGAAGATTTGTTAACCTTTTTATATAATATTAAATTTTTTTAATAATTTTAATATACTGAACTTTAGAATAAATAAAAAAAAGTTAAAAAAGGGTTAATAATTGAAGAAAAATGAAAAAATTGAAGAGAAAAAAAATTATAAGAGAGAAGAAAAAGACTATCTTACTATTATTTTTTGAAGTAAAATTGTTTATGTCAACACTTTTAAAAACATACGACCAAAATTTTTTAGTGCTTAATATATAATATGGATGAACCACCTGCTTCGGCAGATGTGACACCATTTTGTGTATCAATTTGTGCTCACTCATTAAACGGACCTAATGGGGCAAATTACATTTGGATTTTGCGCAAACCTAAATTTTTCTCTCTTTTATTAATTTATTAGGTATTTATTTATAATATTATATATAGTACAACGGTATGAAACCTATAATTTTATAATTTTTACAAAATTCTGAATTCTTAAAATTCTAAGTTTTTTAATTATATTAAAAAAAAATTATAATTGATTGTTAACTACTCATCTTTATCAAAGAAAACTCAAAATTTATTTAGATAAATAACAACATAATTCAAATTCACATACACTCTATTTCTCTAATTAATTACTAAATCAATTATTAACAACTGATAAAAATTTTTAGTTTTTATTAAGGTATTCCAACCAATAAACTTGCCATTGCAGTCTAATAAGATAGCAACCATTCAAGTTGTAGCACGGGATCTAAAATCTTATTGAACAAAACATTTGACATTATTTTTTTAAGATTATGTATATTGGTGGAATAATATAAAAGATTTTCAAGTAGTTAAAATTTTGTCCTACTTCATATACCTATATAAGGGGGTCATGAGTTTTAATACAAATATTATAAGAAAATAAAAATATTTCAATGAAGTTTTTAGAGTGAAAGTTGAAAATTTCTGTCATGAAATGGACTTTTTCTAGTGATTTCTAGCAAAATTTTGATAGATTTTTATATTGAAAACTTTTCTAGCAAATTTTTGACTGAATATTCCATTGATATTTTATATTTCGAGTTAATATTTTCTTCCCCTAAAGAATTTTTGTTGAAAAAGTTATAGAAAAGTTATATTATTCAAATCCTTTAATTCTTGATTTTTATAATTTAGTATTCCATTATCATTTTTATTTATTAAAATATTTTTAGCATGTACCTTGACATGGATTCGTAACTTGAAACTTTAATTTTCTTATTTTTAATTATAATATAATGGTCTATTGAAGGAAGTAGAATTTTCTAAGAGTTAGAAAATTCATGATTAGTTTTTGGATGAGCCAAAATTGTAGTAATTTTGGCTTGATCAATTTAAATGTTAAATTGGTTAAATTAATTTAAGATTTAAATTCAGATTAATTAATTAAGAGTTAATTAATTGATGTCACATGAATATCAATTGGTCAAAATTAATTTCAGGGTTAAATTAATTTTTACTAGCTTAAATAGTTAAACACTTTGACTTAAGAGTTAAGTCAAATCATTATTCCTGTAATTTAATTAAGTTGGGAAGTTAATTTTTGAAGAGAATAATTAAATAAAGAGTTCATTTAATGCGAATTGAAATTTAATTGCAAGACATTTCATAAGATAAAATATGTGCTTTAATTAATATTCATGTTCACTAATCATAAGTTAGTGGCCACCTTGGCAAGGACACTTGGCACCGCCTTCTTGAGGATGAAGTGTGACCACTCCTATATATATAGATATAGAAGAGTAGCTAGCCATATGGTAGCAAGGTGTGCATGCTTAGTGTGATATTTTCCCAACAATATTGTGTGGTGGGAATCTAATTTTGTTAGCCTCCCAATATTCATTCCAATTTCCTCCATCCTCCACTTCCATATTCCCAACCTTTCTTTCCACATTTTCTATAGATATTCCAAAAATTCTATAGAGAATAGGCCATAGATTTGGTGTGTGAACTTTTACATTAGAGGCAATCTATTTTGGTTGCTCTTGCTCTTGATGGGAGCAGTTGCTGATAGTTAGTTCTTGCCTTTTTTTGGGAATACTTATGATGTTTTGATTAGGCTGAATTTTGATCTATAGAATCTTCAAAGGGTTGAGGAGTTGCAGTAAAAATTTCAACTAAAACGGAGGAGTCCATCAAAAGAAAAATTGGTGGTGATTTTGTTGCACTGGCAAAGAGCCCGTTTAATGATTGGAGAGAGTTTTCTCTTGCTCTTCGTTTTCTGTTATCACCAAGGTATTTTCCTCTTCTAAATCTGAATTTCATGCATGGCTAGATCCTTATGGTTTTGTGTGGGTTATTTTATTTAGTTTTTTTTAAAAAATATTTAGATCCTAGTGCCACACAAACCTTCACATGGTGGTTGCGTTCAATTTATGGTGATTGAGTTCCAAAATAAAGTTTTTGGTTAAAATAGCTGCAATTGGGGTTAATACCCATTGACTTATATTGTTCTTGTTGATTTTACCAATTCTTGTATTTTAAAACACATGAAAAAACATAAATTGGACTGAGAAATAAATGCATGCATGGATATATAAAGCTTAATGGAGTCGGATTTATATTATAATATATAAATCTTAATTAATTAAGCTAAATTAGGTAATTAAAACTTTAATTTTAGGTATATGAGACTTAATTGCTAAAGATTGGATTATCAATAGTTAGATCTAATCATTGTAATCTTATAATCAACTTTGTGTAACATTGAAAGGACATATATAATATGGTAATCTGAATTAATTCATTAACCAGAGTAAATATGATCCTATAGGCATTAAAATGTTAATGGCATAATTAGCATGTTACTTTTCGATATTTTTGGAATTGAACTTTAAAATATTGTATTAACTATAAAACAACTAATATTATAATATAAATAGCCTAATTATTGATGTTAAGTACATTCATTTGCATAGGTAAGGATGAGCTGGGATTCGACGGACAGTAGGACATGGATAGCCTTCTCTTTGGAAGTTAAGGTGAGGGTTAAGCTATCTTTTTCTATGAAGACAATGTTTCTCGATGGCATGAGTTTCCTATGTTATTTGTTGAAAATTGATTACACTCTTTCTAGTGCCCATAACTCTTATTGTGTTACCTGTCACTATCCCGTATACCCTATAGCTTTGTTCACTTTCCTTTTATCGTATTGATTTTTGGGTCTTGCTAACCAAATCTCATTTTGCACTCTTATTTAAATCATTTTGTGTACTATTTATATAGCCTTGCTAGACAAAGTTTTACCACCAACATTGTTTGAATTATCTCATAGTTATGTTAATGAACAATTATTTGAATGCATTTTATCTATTAGCCCTATGTTTGAGTTTGTTGAGGATTCTTTGAGATGTGATCACCAGTAGGGATGCCACGGTATGGGTTGGGCCCGGGGCTAGGTCTGAAAAGACAATTAGGTGACATGGGTCAATAATAATTGGTCTCCCAGCACATACCTACCTAAGATTCTAACTTGCAGATAGCTCGAGGTAGCTATCTAGTAAGTTGTGGGATTTGGCATCTAAACTAGTCATGTTACTTACCGAGCTGAGTGCTTGGGTAGCTGAGTAATAAGGAAAAATCTATTATGATTATATATATTCTATGTTACTATTTGTTATCATTGTTACTGATTGTTACTGTATATGGTTTGATACCGTTTGCTACTATTTATATTCTGTGGAGCAATAAGGACGAAGTTGCCAACTATTTGTTAAATTTGGTCACATGTGTTATGTTATAATATTTCTTTTAATTGTAAGATCTTGC
This sequence comes from Jacaranda copaia, assembly GCA_014898725.1. NCBI lineage: Eukaryota > Viridiplantae > Streptophyta > Magnoliopsida > Lamiales > Bignoniaceae > Jacaranda > Jacaranda copaia. The sequence continues at coordinate 561,791 of JACGDI010000425.1, read as the reverse complement.
TAGTTATTGAATCAATTTTAAACTACTATTCCTTCAATAGTTTCTTTTTAACTATTTGCCTTGACCACCTGACTAAGTTTTTGGGACTTTCCTCCTTTTTGTATCATTTATCCTCTTCCCAAACAAGATAAAATGAAAACTGAGGGCTTGAGGTTGGCCCGTGGAAGGACTATTTTGTAATAGTTTAGGTATTATGTTTGTACATATAAACTTTACCTACTTATTATGTTAAGACTTAAAAATGTTATGTAATGTTTAGGTTTGAATCTAAGACCTATGGTATGTACATATCATACACCATGATATGATATTTTGGGTGTTGTGTTATGCGAATATCTTTTAAGTTTGGGTAAATTTGGCTTATGTGGTTATCTTTTGAGTTATATTTTAAGTTTAAACTTGTGACACCTGAGCTTGAGGATAACCCTGTGTGGGGCACCATAGAGATGGTATCAAAGCCTAGATTTGTCTATGACGTAGGTAGATGAGTATCATTGGGATTTAAAACTAACCTCCAAGAAGGACGGTTGGTTAAGATATGAACTTTTGGGTATAATGTTTAATGTTGTGAGGTACGAGATTATACTTGGGATGGTTGACCAATTTGTAATATTCATTTTCGAAAATCAAACATTAGACATTAGATCAGGAGTTGAACCTTGGGTATCTTATATATGATTGAAAGTTTTACGTGATTAAGAGAATTGGTAATGAACTTGACGAGTATGGTATTAATGAAATAAATTTACATATTGTAGGATGACGGGAGAACATATGAAAGGAAAAGAACTTATGAATGAGAAAAGCAAGGAATCTCCAGAAGAAAAGATTAAGGTTTTCGAACAAGAAAAACAAGCTTACTGGAGCTATGACAATGTCGTGAGAAGCAACTTTATGGCCTGCATGAGGTAGTGAGGGAATGAAAAATGGAGGCATATCATTCGAAAACCATGATACAGGTTAGAAGAGATGCAATGGAAGGATTTATGGATAAAATGGAATGAGAAAGTAAACAAGTGAAATTAGCTAAAAGACAGATCGAAAGACTCCACATGGTGTGGGCTCAAACAGAGGAAACCTTTAAAACATTGGAGTCAAACTACTGAAAGATTGTTACTATGACACATATGATTATAGATGAGGTAGGGATGTTGATAGCACATTATGGAAGTTCTATAGACCAGATCATAGGGGTTGGGATAGTATCAGAGGCCATTAGAGTCTATTCCTTCCTAGAGGCAGGACATAGACAGCCCATCCTAATCAAGGAGATACTTGAAAGGAATCCTAAGGAGTTACCAGTAGAAGAACTTGATAAGGATCTTAAGGAGAAGGTTAAAAAGGATCTTATACAAGAAACCCCAATTGAGGTACAACTAGAGATCATTATGGAAAATAAATTTCAAGAATTTGAAGAAGAAGATGATGATATAGATGTAGAATTGAATGGGGAAGATAAAGAGGATAAAGATGATAATACAAAACTTGACATTACTAATGTGGAAGATTAAGGTTAGAGGTCCTTATAGGTGCTGTTGTACCGATAAATATGTTTGTATGTTATAGTATTAGCTTTTGATCATTAGATTAGATAAAAAGGGATAAGGTAGGCCAAATTTACATTGGTTAATGCCCTAAAACAAGCATTATCATTTTGTCCATAACTAAGCATATAGTTAGAGTTAGCTTAGCAAATTTTGGAATTTTGACCTTATATATATACTGATGTAATAACTACAAATGTTAACATGGAATGTTAATGAAGTTTTGTCATTGATTGTTGAATGGATATAATTCTATTGTAATAAATTTACTTAACTTTGTTAAACACTTTTACGCAAGTTTAAGGGATATGAAAGTATTGATGATAACTTTAGGTATTTTTGTACAACTTGATAATTTCATATTAAAGAATATGTCAGACCTAATAAGATTTATAGAATGGCATCATACGAGGGTTCTTAATTACCTACTTTGGCTCGAGCAGGTTAGTGAGGAAAACTACTCAGTAAATGGGCTAATGTAAAAAATATCCCTAATCTAATTGATCAACTAGCAAATCTTATGTACCGAATGGGGCAAAGATTTATGCAATTTGGTCAACAACAAGGTCAAGCTGGTGGAGTAAGAAATGTTGAAGAGTTTACTGAAGACTGAGCATTAGAGCAGTTTCTTTGCTTCCAACCCCTAAAATTTTTAAATGAATCAGATGATAAGAAAGCTGAAGGGTGGATTGAAAACTTGGGGAATATATTTGAAACTTTGTGTTACCCAAATGAGCAAAAATCCCAGTATGCTACATTCTTATTGTGAGGTCCCATATGCAGTTGGTGGAAAATGATAAATCATAGATGGACTACAGAAAGAATTTATTGAACTTGGGAAAACTTTGCTAGGGAATTCATGCACAAATATGTACCATTAGTGGCCAAGTATGCAAGGGAAAGAGAATTCATGGATTTGATATAGGGAATGTTATCAACCAGTCAGTATGAGGCCACTTTTAGCTAATTAATCAAGTATGCACCTTGCATACTTGCAGATAAATACTGACAGACCTATAAATTTGTGGTAGGATTATGGTCAAAACTTAGATAAGGCCTTGCTATATGTGATCTGCCAAGTTTTAATAGGGTCACGAGTAAAGTATTATAGTTGGAGTCGAAATTTTAGGAAATCCAAAAAATTGAAGATAAGGGTTGAAAAGGAAAAATGTACTTTGGTGGACAAAATAACCTCAGAAAAAAACAATCAAAATTACAGATTAGGGGCATCAGTTAATGAACACACCAGGCCAGTGGAACTACAGATCTAGCTCAAGGAGTGCCATCGAAAGATATAGGTTCTTGGAGGATTAGGCCATAAGGAGCCTAGGTGTTGAAGAAAGCCGGTTAAATATGTGGATGTGATAGCGACCAACATTTTGCTAGAGATTAACATCTCTAGGAAACGAGAAACATATGACAGGAACCAATGGGAAACCAAAGGTTCAAGCTTGTGCATATGCCTTAATTAGAGAAGAAGTATCAGATCCTAATGAGGTGGTTGAAGATATGATTCCTATTTTTGGAATTAATGGTAATACCTTATGTGATCCTGAAGCTCCTCATTTTTTTATATCTACATCTTTCTCTTGAACATTGAATATGCAACTTGAAACTATAGCTTATCAAATAGAGGTTTAGACACCCTTAGGAATAGGGTTAATAATAGGTACTATGTATCGGGCATGCCCAGTTATGATTGGGGATGGTGAATACCCAGTCGATTTTATAGAAATACCCATTCAAGAATATGATTTGATACTTGAAATGGATTGGCTATAACAACATCAAGCATAGATAAATCGTTACACTAAGTGCATCACTCTTGAAGGTAAGGTATCAATACCAACATATCATTTTGCAAATATTACTTCCCTAATGCTAATTATATTTGTAGTAGAGGCCAAAAATATTTTGAGGGAAGGAGGACAAGGATTCTTAGCATACTTTATCAATAAACCCTGAGATACCGCCAAGTCAAAGAAGTGGAAATAGTGGTTGATTATCCAGAAGTATTTCTAGAAGAGTCAAACTCATTACCACCTAACAAAGAAATAAAGTTTGTTATTCACACTCTTCCTCGAGCTACTTCTTTTTCTAAAACTTCCTATCGAATAGAGCCTATAGAACTTAAGAAGCTGAAGAACTAAGTCTAAGAACTATTGGAGAAGAAATTTATAAGGCTTTGCACTTCTTCGTAGGGAGCCCTAGTATTGTTTGTCAAGAAAAAAGATAGATCCGTAAGGATATACATCGACTATAAAGAGTTGAATAAAGTTATTATCAAGAATAAATACCCCTTGCCACATGTGAAAGAATTGTTTGACTTTTTATGAGATCTAAGGTCTTCTCAAAATTAGATTTGAGACAGAGGTATTATTAGCTGAAGATTATGGAAGAAAATACGTTGAAGACTATGTTTAATTCTCGATATGGTTATTTAGAATTTGTAACAATGCAATTTGGTCTGACCAATGCCCTAGTAGTATTTATGGACTTGATGCACTAGATTGTTCGACCATATCTAGACTTGTTTGTGGTCCTATTCATTGACAACATTTTGGTATATTCAAAAACTAGAGAAGATCATATAAAGCATTTACATATGGATTTATGAACTTTGAGAGAACACAAGCTATATGCAAAGTTTAGTAAGTGCAAATTTTTGATAGAGAAAGTGACATGTTTTGGACACTATCATATCCCAAGATGGGATAGAAGTCAATTTCTCTAAGATAGAGGTAATAGTCAACTAGAGAAGACCTAAATATGCAACAAAAGTCCATAGCTTTTTAGGACTTGCTAGCTACTATTGAATATTTGAATAGGATTTCTCTAAAATAGCCGGCCTGTTGATGAAGTTGACCCTAATGGATCAACTATTTGACTAGAATGAGGATTATGAGAGGATTTTCCAAAAGTTAAAGAACATATTGACTTCAACTCCAGTTTTGGTCTTTTCGAAAGGATTAGAGGATTTTGTTATGCATACAAACACTTTAAAAGAGGGGCTTGGATTCGTATTGATGTAGATGGAGTGAGTTATCACCTAGGAATCTAGAAAACTTAAACCAAATTCAGGAGAATTACCTAACTCATGACATGGAACTAGTAGCTATGATTTTTACATTAACAAAATGGAGACATTATCTCTATAGGGCCACATTAGAAGTATACACAAACCATAAAAGCCTAAAGTATTTGTATTCGTAGAAAGATCTGAACATGAGACAGTGAAGAGGGATGGGATTTCTAGAGGATTATGATTTCTCTATTATCTACCACCTGGGAAAGGCTATTGTAATGACAAATACTTTGAGCCGAAAGGCCAGAATAGCTCATATATTATGAGTAGAAACATCATAAAGTTTAAGCGTAAATGTTGTGATAAGAATGAGGCAACAAACTTGGATTATAGGAATGAATGTGTAGCTACAACAACATGATGAAATATGTTATGCTCAAGCCAATAATTGTTAGAGATCAAATTGAAAAAAATAGTTGGGAGTTCTAAAGAGTCTAAGTTCAGTATTAATAGTTAAGGTATGCTTTTATTCTAGAAGAGAATATGTATACCTAAAGAAATAAATGAAAGACTATTGGAAGAGGTGCACAAGGCCAGAGATAGGATACATTTAGGAGACATAAAGATGTATTAGGATTTGAAAAAATAATCTAGTGGAACAAAATGAAAAGAGATGTCACAAAATATATGCAGAAATGTTTAACCTGCTAGTTAGTAAAAGCAGAGCATCAGTGACCATCACGATTACTACAACTACTTTTGATCCCTGATTAGAAACAAAAATAGGTCACTATAGACTTTGTAATAGGTCTATCAACAGCTCGAGAAGGTTATGACAATATTTAAGTGATAGTAGACCAATTAACCAAGTCTACTCACTTTTTACCAGTTGGAACACATTATAGGGTTGAGAAATAGGTAGAGTTATATATTAGAGAAATAGTTAGATTACTTATAATGCCATCTAGGATTGTATCGGACCAAGATCCAAAGTTCACCTCGAGGCTTTGGAAAAGTCTACAAGAACATTTGGTAATGAGGTTGCAATTTAGTTTCACAAGTCATCCTTAATCAGATAGATCATCATAAAAGATCATCTGGATATTAGAGGATATGCTACAGGTCTGTATTTTGGATTTTAGTAGGAGTTGTAACTGGCACCTTCCTCTAATAGAATTTGCTTAAAATAATAGTTACCAATCTATTATCCAGATGGCCTCAAATGAAGTATTGGATCGCAAAAAATGTTGCTTCCCATTACAATTGGACCTTGAAGAATATAAAAGCAATGCTGATAAGTCTTTGAGAACTTTAAGGCTAGAATTAATTTAGGAGACTATTGAAAAGGTACAAATAAATAAATAGAGAATGAAAATAGCTCAGGATCAGCAAAAAAGTTATGCTGATAAGAGGAGAAAGGACTTAGAATTTGAAGTTGGTGACCAAGTGTTTCTTAGAGCATCCTCAATGAAAGGTGTCTGAAGGATTGGAAAAGGTAGAAAACTTAGTTCTAGATATGTTGGTCCTTAAGAGATATGTGAAAAAAATCAGACTAGTAGCTTACCGTCCAGTACTACCTTAAAGCTTAACGAGAATACATGATGTTTTTCACGTATCACAACTTCGAAAGTATTATCGTAATCCTTCTCATGTCATTTCACATGAACATATACTATTGGAAAGTGAACTAACTTATAAAAAGCAACCAATTTGCATTTTGGATCAAAAAATTTGAGAGCTTAGCAATTGGAGGATTCCTCAAGTAAAAGTAATATGATGTAATCGCAATATATAGTTATCAACTTAGGAACAAGAAGATCACATGCGCTAACAGTATCCCAAACTTTTCCAGTAGTCAGGTCAGTATCTAGGGACTAGATTTTTTTAACAATTGGAGGTCTATAACACCCCTAAAATTTTTAATTTAATTGGTGAAATTTTAAATATCATTTATTAAAAAAACGTTTGGGGGTCAAAATATAAATAGGAAAAAACTTAATTGTACAAATTTTGAAATTTTGGGGGCTAATTTATGAATATTTTAGATCAAATAGGTCAATTCAAGACACTAATAAGTCGAAGGTCAACTTAAAAGTTAATTTAAACTTTTAGCAGTCTAATTGAAGACTAATATATGTTTTAGAGGTCAATCTAAAATTTCTGGAAATTGCATTTTAATTAGTATTTCCTCTCCCCTCCCAATTTTCTTCATTTTTCCACATGTGCATCCCCTCTCCTCTCTCCAGCCATTCTCTCCTAGCAATGGAGACACCTCAAACTTAACTTACCATTTTTTTCCCTTGTTGCAGTAGTCTTAACCTAGCATATGTATCTAAAATTAACCGATGAGGCACCAAAGCATTGAGCTAGAAATTTGGGCTACGGTAGAGTTGACAGGCGCAGTGGTTTAGGCAATGAAAGCTGGAGTTTGGAGGGTGGTTCTTGTAGAGTTCAACTCAAGAAATAGTTTAGCATCCTTAATTTCTAGTTTTGACCACCAATAACAATGAAATTAGGTCAAGAATTGTGGAGGTGGAGGTGGTGGCGCTATCACATAGGAGCTTCAATTGACACTCAATTCGATGGCAAAGTCAAAAATTAACTTAGGCATTCTACTATACTCGCCAAGATGCTCCAATTACTGGCGGTGGTTAACGACTTTGGTAGTGGCACATAGAGACCCTGAGATAAATTCCTTATCTCGTTGTTGTGGTTGCATGTGTGGTATTGATTTACGGTGATTGAGTTCTTAAATTAAGATTTTGGCAAAAATAGTTGGAATTAAGGTTAATACCCATTAACTTGTATTGTTCTTGTTGATTTTACCAATTCTTGTATTTTAAAACACATGAAAGAGCATAAATTAGATTGAAAAGTTAATGCTTGCATGGATATATAAGTTTAGTGGACCCAAATTTGTATTATAATACATAAACCTTGATTAATTAAGCTAAACTAGGTAATTATAACCCTAATTTTAGGTATATGAGACTTAATTGTTAAAGATTGGATTATCAGTAGTAAATCTAATAATTGTAATCTTATAATCAACTTAGTGTAACGTTACAAGGACATGTGTAATGTGGTAATCTAAATTAATTCATTAACTAGAGTAAATATGACCCTCATAGGTATTAAAATGTTAATGATGTAATTAGCATGTTAGCTTACGATATTTTTGGAACTAAACCTTAAAATATTGTATTAATTGTAAAATAATCTATATTAGAGCATAATAGCCTAATTATCATTTAAATGTCAAAACAAGCATTTTGATGTTAATTATGTTTATTTACACAGGTGACGAGAAGCTGGGATCCGACAAACATAAGGACGGGGATAGCCTTCTCTTTGGAAGTTAAGGTGAGGGTTAAGCCATCTTCTTCTAAGAAGTGAATGTTTCTTTATTATATAAGTTTCATGTGTTATCTATTGAAAATTAATTGTACTCATTTTAATACCCAGAACTCTTATTATGTCACCTATTATTATCATGTATACCTTATAGCTTACCAACTTTCCTTTTATCGTATTGATTTTTAGGTCTTGCTAACCAAATCTCATTTTGCACTACTATTTAAATCATTTTGTGTATTATTTATATGGCCCTACTAGCCAAAGTTTTACCAACAACATCATTTGAATTGTTTCATAGATATGTTAATGAATAGTTATTTGAATGTGTTTTATCTATTGGCGCTATGTTTGAGTCTCTTGTATATGCTCTTGAGGTGTGACTACCTGTAGGGATGCCACGAGATGGGTTGGGCTTGGTGTTAGGTCCAGAAAAACAACTGGGCAACATGGGCTAATGGTTCGTGGTTTCCCAACTGATTCCCATCTAAGATCCTAACTTGCAAATAGTTGGAGATAGCTATCTAGTAAGTGGCCGGATCTAGCATGTGGACTGGCCATGCCATTTATCGAGTTAATTGCTTAGGTACCGAGTTGAGTGCTTAGGTAGCAAAGTAATAAGGAAAAATCTATTATGATTATTTGTATTCCGTATTACCATTGTTACTGTCTATTACCATTTGCTACTATTTATATTCTATGGAGCAATAAAGATGGAGTTGCCAATAGTTTGTTAGATTTAGTATCACATGTGATATGTTATAGTATTACTTCTAATTGTAAGATCTTATTAGATGGTGAATCAATTTTGAGCTACTACTCCTTTAATAGTTTCCCTTTAATTATTTATCTGAATCCCCTCTTCACTAAGTATTTAGTACTTACCTCCTTTTTGTATCCTTTATTCTCTTTCCAGATAGGACTAAATGAAGATTGAGAGCTTGAGGTCAGCCCGTGGAAAGACTTATTTTGTAATAGTTTAGGTGTTATGTTTGTACATATAGAATTCACCTAATCATTATGCTAAGGCTTATAAATGTTATGTAATGTTTATGTTTGAATCTAAGACCTATGGTATGTATATATGATACATCATGATATGATATTTTAGGTGTTGTGTTATGCGGCTATTTTTTAAATTTAGATAAATTTAGCTTTTGTGGTTATCTTTTGAGTTATATTTTAAGTTTGAACTAGTGGCACCTTAGATTAGGGATCACCTTGGGTGGGGCACCACAATTTTTCATTACATATGGCCGTGAAATATAATATTAACATATTCTCATCAAGATGAATTAGTTAAGCATAGATTTCTTTAAATTTAATCTTCAAAACCATCTTTTTGTTTCGCACCAAGTTGATGGGTCACATGCCAAATTCTACAATCCCCTACATGACTGAGAAAATCATCTTTTCAAATGTGCAAATAAATGCAGCCACTTGAAAGAGTCTCGATTCAAGAGATACCGTATCCAAAAAGGTAACTTTTGACTTTAAACCTTCCTTAGTGAGGACTATCAAATGTACTTGCCAACCAGTAAACGTGATATTTATAACTATTTATTTTTTGTGTATACCTAGACAATAGAATTGTTCATAATACCTTTGCTAGTCAGTATTATGGTTCAACATTGCCTTCATTTTGACCTTACATAGCTCTTGGTATTCATGAGTGCTCTTTGAGAATTTATCCTTAAAAGTTTCATACAATTATCCTAGTCCTTAATCATATAGGTGACGTTTTATTAAAAGGTTCCTATTGCACTTCCACATGAAAATTCAAGATATAAGAGCCATTAAAAATAAAGTTTAATCTTAAACATTTGCATATGGCATTATCTACTCATCATAAAAGTAGGATGGAGGCTTAAATCCCTCCCCTCAACAATGCTTGCACATTAAGCTACAACAATTTGTTTCTTTCTTTGATCTAGTTACTTGGAATCTCTGGTCACATAGGTAGGGTTCTTGTTATGTTGACTCAATTATTCTATAGGCTTATGTCCTATTCCTTTGATAGTTTAATAACTTGCTCTTTATTTAAACCTTTTGTACACAGATCCACAATGTTAGCCTTTGATTTCACGCATTTAATAGAGTTTGCCTTTGACTTCACATATTTGATAGAGATAACTCCACTATAAAGTAATTGCATACTAGTATTATGCCTTCAATGACAATGTTAAGACTTACCGTTATACATACTATTTTGTGCTCTTCTAATTGTAGATTGACTATCGTAATCAACGCAAATTGTTAGACTAGGTTTTAGCAAATTTAGAATATCTTCCAAAAAATAGTGTAGCCACTCAACTTCTTTGCCAGCTTTATCAAATGCAATAAACTCATATTCCATAGTCAATCTAGCTATGCAAGTTTTTTTCGAGGACTTCCAAGAGATGGCTCTTTCTTGCAATGTAAAAATGTGTCCACGTATAGTCTTGGTTTTATTAGCGTTTGCATTATTGTATCCTTCTATTATAGTTGGATATCTTGTATAATGCAATTCATAACTTAAGGTACGCTCCAAATACCTTAAAACTCTAATTAAGGCAGTACAATGCTCTTAATTGGGATTGCTGGTAAATTTGCTTAGGTTACCAACAACATATGCTATATTGGGTCTTATGTAATTCATGATATACATGAGGCTTCTAATTATGCGTGCATACTTCAATTGAGCCTTTGGTTCACCTTATTTTTGGTAAGTCATTGATTCACATCTATAGGAGTTTTCACTTAGCTATTTTCTTAACTTAAGAATTTTTTTAACTCTTTCTCAATATAGTGAGACTGTGTTAGCACTAGCCCAATCGATGTTTTGATCATTTTTATTCCAAGGACCGTATCTGCTATCCCTGTATTGTTCATATCAAAATTTCTACTCATTTTTTTGTTTCTTTGATTACATAATTATTACTTTCTAGCATGTTGTCTACGTAGAGACACATAATGGCATATTTGAAAGTAGTGCCTTTGACATACACGTATTATTACCCTTATTGATCCTAAAGCTATTTGCAAGCATAACTTGGTCAAATTTTACATACATTTCTTTAGGTGCTTGTTTAAGTTGTATAATGACTCTATTAACGTACATACCTTTTTCTCTTGTCCTAGAACTACAAACCTTTTTGGTTGTTTTATATAGATTTCCCATCTAGATCCCCATTGAAAAATGCTGCTTTAACATCCATTTGATGAATCTCAAGATTATTGATCACTACAAATGCAATCAATAATCTAATGGATGTTATCATTGTCATTGGCAAGTAAGCATTAAAGTAGTCAAGACCTTTCTTTTGTTTATATCCTTTAATTACTAGTCTCACCTTATATTTATCTATAGTTCCATCAGCTTTCATTTGCACTTGAAAATTTATTTGTACCCTAAGGGTTTATTTCAAGGAGAAAAATTCACCAAGTCGCAAGCTTTTTTCCACAACAGAGCTTCTGGAGTTGACATTGCTTCAGTGAAAGTTTGTGGCTCACTTTGTAGCATATAAGTTAAGAAATCGAGTCTAAGTGACTTAGATGTTCTAGCTCTTTTGCTACCTCTAGGTTTATTTTTTTCTTCATCCAATCTTGAACTTCTTAAGGTTTTTTTGCTAAAATTTGCTTGTCATCATTTTTCTAAGGAAATGTTTCCAAAAAAAAACTAGCATTCCTTGACTTAATGACATTATTAACATGAATTTCATCTATCTCAAATTTGAATACAAGGAATCTATAAGCTCCACTATAGTGTGCATACTAAATAAAGATTCCATCAATGGGTTTTTCTCCTATTGTGACCATTTTGAGAGGTAGAATTCCTATCTTCACCAAACACTCCGCATACTCAAAGATATTGATATGTTGGTGGGTACCTTTTACATGCTTCTAAGGTGCCTTTTGTATTTAGTAAGTGATTTGCAGTTAACAATATCTCACCCCACGTATTTTGAGGTGCTCTTATATTAATTAGTAAGGCATTTATCATTTCTTTTAGAGTTTGATTCTTTCATTCTACAACGCCATTTGATTGGAATGCATATGGAGTTGCTACTTCATAGATTTTTCTATGTTTGCCACAAAAATTTTGAAATGGGTGAATATATTCTTCACCTCTATCTCTTTGAAGAGTTATTTTTTTCTTCTCAAGTTGATTTTCAACTTCATTTTTATATAGCTTAAATGCCTCCAGTACCTCATCCTTACTTGAAAGTAAGTACACATGACAGTATCTTGGGTAGTCATTTATGAAAGTTATAAAGTGCTTCTTTCCACCTCTAGGCTATGCCATTTTTGAGTCACAAATGTTAGTGTAGATTAAGTTTAACGGATCAGTGCTCTCTTCAATGGTTTTATTATTGTAAGCTTTTCTTTATCAAGGCTTTTATTATTTATTTATTGAGGAAAATTATAGGTTATTTATTATTGTGATCGATAATCCCCCTTCTTTTTTTGAAGTTACAAATGTTAAAATAGTGCCTTCTAAGTCAATTAGATTAGCGTGTAAAACTACTCCACTTATGATACAATTTAGGTTGAATGATATTCAATATAATGGTCATCTTCGTCTTATTTGTTTATGATTTCTTCACATGCATTTGGTAGAAGCCTTTAAATCATACAACACTATAGGACTTGGTCACCTATATGATAGTAATCATGAAACAAATCTCTCAGGTCTTGATCTTAAATATTCCAAGTCATAGAATCTTATATGATAAGGTGTTTAAAATTAGGACAAACTTGCACTAACAATGCATGCTCCAAGGAGTTGGAAATTGCTCTGTTTCATAGACAATCTATGTTAGACATGGATGTATATTAATGGGTGCTTGTTAAAGAACAAGTTCCCTAAAGGGTTGCTTAGAGAAACCATAAGGTAGCCATAGTAGCATGTCAGTAGTAGCAAATTCTCTAGCTTACAATAGCACATATAATTAGTCCTTTAACTTGAGGTTCCATAGTAATCTTGTATTCAGGTCCTTATGCTTTGATTCTACTCCAACCATGTAATAGGTCACCTGAGGCTTAAGTTAGACACAAACTACCTAAGTATGGAGGTTGATGAGTTCCAATATAGGATACATTTCACCCATTTGTGTATAATTTGTTAATTTTCTATGTATTCTAAAATGATCGATTCTAAGAAATCTTTTAGCAAGGTGATATGACAATTTGAAAAAGGATTTTTCCAAAGTTGAGGTCATAAGAAGGAATTGAACATCAAGAATAGATGCATAGTTATCGAGGCTATTGAAGTCGACAAATATCTTACCTTAAGTATTTTTTGGGAGATAGGAGATAGAAAGACCGTATTTGCACAACAATCATAAGCAGTCATGATTCACCGTCAATTAATTCATCCAATTAGTTGGGCTCCATAGGCTTGTGCTAAACATCGACTATGGAGATTGGTGCTCTTCAATTAATAGAGATTAATTGATAGAGTGATTAGTTTAAAAGAGTTTAGATTAATTAGAATTTCAATATTCAATATCTTACAAACACTTGTGATTCCATGTCTAATTAATTAGTGAACCTAAAGGATTACATACAAAAACCTAGAATGCTTTCACTTGATTGAAGAAATTATATAAGGAGCTAGATAATTAAAATGATCAAGTATGTTGAAGAAGGAGAACTAATTGACTGATTATAATTTGGTCACCATGGCTAGATTAATTTAAGTGCTAAATTAATTAAAATAATTTAAAGATTTAAATTAGGCGAATTAAATTAAAGAGTTGATTTAATTGGTTTCATGTTGTAATTTAATTAGTCAAAGTTAACTTAAAAAGTTAAGTTGATTTAATTAACTTAAGAAGTTAAGTTAACCTAATTAAATTAAAATAGTTAATTTAATTAATTTGAGAATCTAATTTTTGGAGAAAAAATCAAATGGAAGAGTCCATATAATATTAATGAGTTGGCATTTTTAATTTGAGTAATTAAAGATGCTACTTGACTAGCGAATCGGCATCTTAGGAGGCCAAGTGAAAAGTGTGATTTAAGCTTCGAAAGGCTTCTACCTAGCACTATAAATACACCCCTCTCCCCCAATTGGCTGGCCACTTATGCCATTTTTCCAGCTGCATTTTTCCCTCCATCAAGTGGTGATCTCATCTATTGAGAAAGACCGCCCATTAGATTCCCTCCAACAACTTTCTCTCTCCATTAACTTCCTCACACTTTCTTCTTCTACCTCCTTCTTCCTCCTCATATCTGTAGCTAATTGAGAGAGGAATTGAAAGTGTTAAAGGTGTGTGGACTTCTTAAGAGGCTTAACTCTTGGTAAGCTTTGGATTGGTGAATCAAATTCCTTCAAGCAAGTGGCCAATTTTTGCATTTTTCAATAATTGGCAGTTTTGCATCTTAAGTTGCTGTTTTGCAGCCATTTCAAGCACATCTTGGAGGAGTTTTTGGCAGCAAGAGTTTCTGTGGTTTCCGTCCTTTGGAGAGGAGTTGGAATTCCTTGGAGAAAAGGCAAATTTCTTGCTTGGAAAAAAGTTCCATTGTGAGAGCTCGCTACTTGCCTTTCATTTTCGTGATTACGATAACATTCACCTACCTTTTTAATACATTATTAAGACATGAAATAGATACTTGGATTGAAGATGTGTTGGTTATTTTTGCCTATTTTTGCAAATTATTATGGATCCTAGCATTTCTCTACTTTCAACAAATTAATCTCTTCAAGTTTTTATAATAATTTGAAATAATTTTTGGAAAGATTTAATTTGATACTATGTATTAGTTGTATATTATAGGAACATGTTGAGTGCAATTCTTCAAACTTGACCGAATTAGAATTTCAAATAATTTTAATTTTTCTAATTTTGAAAAAACATTATAATTGGTTGACGAACATCTAAGATATAATTCTCAAAATTCATCTAATATCTTTAAGAAATTAAAAGAATTGTAGAAAAGTTACTATTTGGTTAAATCTATTATATACTATATAATACAAAAAAGTTGAGAAATTAGAATTAGTTAATGTTGACGTTTTTGTTAATTTTGAATTTTTTAAAGAGGTTAGATGAATTTAGAAACTTTGCATTGTAATTAAATAATAACAAGAAAGTAATATTTTATCAAAATTGAGTAATTACAATCAATAGAGTGTCTACATCTATTGACTAATGAAATCAAAGATATCTAATATTGATATTATCGAATCAAATATATATTTGATATTATCTCTTGATATTTGTTATTATCTTATTAAGGGCTTGTTTGCTTTAATTGATTATGCTTGATTGAAGTATAATTACTCCTAATTTATTATTTGTTTGCCTTGATATATGACCTTTAATAAATCATTAACCCTATATTAAGTTGGAATATGTATCAAGTGCAAAGAGGCTTGATACATTTTCCTTAGGTTGGATAAAATTCAAAAAAAATATTATCCTTGATTAATATGTAACAAGATTATTAAAATAAATAATAAAAGGTTATAATTGTAAAACTATTGTTTTATTTTAATTTACTTTTCAGTTAATCTTACCAACCAAACATAAAATTATATTGCTCTATTTTGCTAGATTTAAAACATATCCATTTGTTTATATATCATTCATAATCACATCATTCAAAGCAAACTAGCCCTAAAAAGATAACTGTTGAAAGAGTTCAAGTCAATCTAGAAGTTTTCCATCAAGCACCTATATGAAAAGGTGATCCCAACTCATTTGACACAACTCAAATTCTAGTAGATGAGAGAAACTTTGAAGGAGTCCAGCAATTTTCTCAAGCAAATTCCAGGAGATCCATGATGTTCTAGGCATTCTTCATGAAACTCATATATTTTTGGCGTTTGATTCAAGATTAAAGTGTGAAGCCCTCGAATTGGCATTATTTTTATTAAAGGAGATCCACAGAGCTCAAGGTGTTCTTTGCAAAACTCATATATTTATATAATTTGATTTGAGATTAAGGTACAAAGCCCTCGAATTAGCGTTATTTTTATTCAGAAAGATCAACAACGTTCAAGGCGTTCTTCACGAAACTCATATTTTTGGCGTTGGATTCTAGATTAAGGTGCGAAGCCCTCAAATTAGCATCATTTTTGTTCAAATCAAATTTAAGAAGATCCATGGTGTTTAAGGCATCTTTCACAGAGCTCATTAAATTCAAGATTATATTTGGAAGGAAATAATAAGAGAATTAGATTAAATATTGAATACATAATTGATTTATTGATTTTAATTTTATTTTATTTGTACAATTTTTCTTGTTATGTAATTTTAATTTTAATTTTTGCAAACTAGAAATTTTTTGTTACAATTTTTGGGGCACCTAGTAGGACCATCTCTACCTCTTATCTTCTTTGTTCATCAAGATTAAAGTATCATGCCGCCAACAAGATTGCTACATTGAAAATAACTACCTTAAACTCCATAAATGCTAGAGTAAGAAGTATTGGCGTCAACACAAAGATTATGTCCAAAACGTTGCAACCATCTTCGAAGATAAATCCTTCACTTGAAGTTGTGGAAAAGGCATTTCTGCATGCTACTGATACTAATCAAGGTGGTGGAGACTCAAAGGAAGAATTAGTAGCGTCTATTCCTCACTCAACCTCAAGTTCCTCAAGCATAGCGCTAGTGATGGTGACAAGTGCTACAACTTTGACTGAACAAATTGCTAATTTAATGAAGATTACTGAAAGGCTGGCAAAGTATCCCTAAGAGAAAGATTCTCAAATCTAAGTTGATGAACAATGTGGATAATGCTAAGACTAGTTACATGATGGAGAAACAAAATAGAGGTTCAAGATAAATGCAAAACATTCATAAAGAGGCAGCCAATTGAAAATGAGAAGCCTACAATAAAAGAACTGCAAGTTTCCACCAATGGACTAACTCCTGTTGACCAACTGAGGGAGTTTATCATATAAACTATGAAAGATAAGTTCGAAGGAAGTTTAAAGTCATCTATGACTTATTCTAAGCCATATACTCGAAGGATTGACAACTTAAAGATGTCGATTGGTTACCAACCACCAAAGTTTTAGCAATTTGATGGCAATGATGATCCAAAATAGCATGTGGCTTATTTCATCGAAACATGTAATAATGCTAGGACATATGGAGATCATCTAGTCAAGTAGTTCATTCAACTTTGAAAGGTAATGCTTTTGATCGGTATACTGGCCTAGAGGCAAGCTTAATTGATAGTTGGGGGCAATTGGAACAAGAATTTCTTAATTGCTTCTATAGTACCTAAAGGATGGTCAGTGTGATTGAACTTACCAATTCTCGTTAGTGGAAAAAAATGCCAGTCATTAACTACATCAATCACTAGAGAAACATAAGCCTTAACTACAAAGATCGATTGTTTGAGGCTTCATCCATTGACATGTGCATTCTAAGGATGCATTAGGGACTTCTATATATTCTCCAAGTAATTTAACTTAAAACTTTTACATAGTTAGCTACTCGAACCCATAATATGCATATCTGTTAGTGGAGTTGAAGAACCATCAGTCCAATGGCCTTGCAAGTCTAAGGAAAAGTGAAAATTTAAGAAAGGGGGGCAAATAGCACAAATAATGAAATGAAGGATATCTCCCAAGAAATAGGACAAAGAAAATTAACTCTAAAGGAGATGCAAGCTAAGACATACCCATTCCTTAATTCTGATATCTCTGGAATATTTGATGATTTGTTAAATGTAAATCTCATTAAATTACCTAAAATGAAGTGACTTGAAGAAATTGGGAAAATTTATGACCCAAAGTATTGCAACTACTATTAGTTGGTGGGTCACGCATCCATGACTGCTTTATATTCAAAGATGAAGTGTTACAATTGGCTTAACAAAGGAAAATCTCACTTGAGAAGGATAATGCTGCCTCAAATCATGCTACTATCAAGATTGAAAAGGATGTACTTGGTGATCATGACAGTAACATTATGTGCTACATGATAAGTGAAGAAAAGATTTCCTCTAGTGAAGCATGTTTATCTAATGAAGAAAATCATGATATAACTGAGGAGTGCCCATCGGTGATGACTCTCACTGATAAAGACTTGTTGCTTAGCTCCAAGCCTCACAATAGGGCACTGTTTATAACTGGCTATGCTCATGAGCAGAAAATAAATAGAACTTTGATTGGTGGAGGTTCTACAATCAATATCTTTCCATTACTTGTAATCAAAGATTTAGGAATCTCCATAGATGAATTGACAAACAGTTGCCTAAGGATCTAAGGATCCAATTAAGGGGGCAAAGGACTTTTGGAAAAATAAGGATAAAGCTATTGATGGAAGATATGTTGTCAATGGCATTGTTTCATGTCATAAATGTCGAGACATCATATAATATGCTTCTAGGCTGACCTTGGTTATATGAAAATGGTGTAGTTCCCTCTACTTGGTACCAATATTTCTAGTATTATTAAGAAGGTATGGTAAAGAAAGTGCTTGGAGATAGCAAACCCCTTCACTGAAGCTAAATCACACTTTGCAAATGCCTAATATTACATCAAAAGTATGAAAACTATCAAAGCTAAAGAACAAGAGAAATCTAAGCAAAAAGATAATCTTGATTGAGAAAATAAGGTTAAAGAATTGACTCTAACATGCAACAGTAAAGAACACATAAAAAGAGAGTCATCACTGGTAGGATTTAAATCATTGAAAGAATTAACATTTTCTATAACCAAGCTTGATGTGAAAAAGCTATCTGCTCAATCGCTGAAAGGGTTTGTTCGTGCAACACAAGGACCCAAAACAAACATAGAGAATTTTTGTAGCTTCAAAATGAGAATTGTTTTGATCCACAAGCCTAAAAATGTTTGCCAAAGCTAGATATAATCTATAAGAATATTCCATCTTGGGAAAACTTCCCCCCAAGGCTTCAGCAAGCAAATGTATGGACATAACACTACCCAGAAGATATTGAAGGAAAAATGTCATGGTGTTTAAAGCTCTTAAATAGGACTTGGATTTGTTCCTCAGAATCTTATTCGTATTGCAATTAGGAAAGCCAGCAGTAATCATATAATTGGAGAGAAATCTTCATCAACAAATGATATTTTCTACAAAAATGGGAGAAAAGTCTCATGAATCTCAATTTGCAATAGACTTGAAAAGTGGCGGCATAAAAGAACTTGTAATCACAGATTGTATTAATCTAAAATGCCAAAGTACTTGAAGTAGGCTACCAAGTCGAAAAAGCTTAAGAGTTCTATTCTTTCATGCATGACGTGGTACTTTATTTTGAATATATCATGTGGTAGGACCATGAAGGTTAAACTAAAAACCATTATCTTCATGTGAACTCAAATAAACAAAGAAAATGATAGAGAAAGCATGGCTTCTTCATATTATATTTTTGTTAGTAATAGTCGGTTAACTCGTCAAAGTACTATAGATCATCTTTCCAAGTAAATCTCTAAGCTAATCAATAGTGGTTACATCAATGAGAAAGATGGCACCATGTAGATGGTCCATATAAGAATAAGGGATGGACAAACAAGGGCATGCATAGAATTCAAGAAGATTGAGGCCATTTAAGAAGATATTGCACCAGCATATCATATTACTTTGAGTAAAGAATTTTTTATTAAAGAAAAAGATGCTAAACTTGCTCCTCGTAAGTTTAAAAAAAGTGCTAAAGCCATTATAGATGAATTGAAAGAGATAAATTTAGGTGGTGCCAAACATTTTTTGCCTATCCATATCCGCGCTTTATTGACTGTTGAGAAAGAAAAAGTATATGTTGAGTTATTACGTGAATTCAAAGATATGTTTGCATGGTCATATAAAGAGATGCCTGGATTAGATCCAATTATGGTGGTCCATCATTTATCAGTAAAGAGAAATAAACTCATCTAGTAAAATAAGCTCAATGTCGATTTTGCCCTAAATTAGTTCCTTTGATTGAATCTTAAGTAAATAAACTTATCAAGGTTAGGTTCATTCGAGAAGCTAAGTATCCAACATGGATCTCCAATATTATCCCAGTAAGAAAGAAAAATGATCAGATTCGAGTTTATGTTGACTTTAAAGAAATGAATGGCGCGTGTCCTAAGGATTATTTTCCATTGCCCATTACAAACTCATGATTGATGCTATTAGAGGGCATGATGCACTATCATTTATGGATAGAACATCTGTATATAATCAAATATGCATGCCATCAAAAGATGATCAATGAACGGCATGTTGTACCCCTAAGGGAATATACTGCTATAAAGTGATGCTGTTTGGATTGAAAAATAATGGTGCCACATATCAAAAAGCTATGCAAAAGATCTTTGATGATATGCTTCACAAGAATATTGAATGTTATGTTGATGATGTGGTTGCCAAGTCCAAAAGACGAGAAGATCACCTCCAAGATTTGAGATAAGTTTTTGAGCACCTAAGAAAATATCAACTCAAAATGAACACATTAAAGTGTGCATCTAGTGTTACATTGTGGAAGTTTGTAGGATTCATTGTTCATCACTAAGGCATAGAAATCGTGCAAGTAAAGATTAATGCAATTCTAAACATGCATAAACCTCGAGACATCCATGAACTCAAAAGTTTGCAAGGGAATAAAAGTGTTCCATTTGAGAGAGAAGAAGCTTGTAGTAATTCTTTTAAGAGCATAAAAGCTTATCTGATGTGGTCTTCTATGTTGGTCGCACTAGTACTTGGACGTCCACTAATTCTTTATATTATTGCTCAAGAATGTTCTATGAGAGCTTTATTGGCACATAAGAATGATGAAGGAAAGAAAAATGCCTTGTATTACTTAAGCAGGATGATGATGCTAAGTGAGTTGAAATACTTTCCGATTGAGAAAATATGTTTGGCTCTAATATTTGCAATTTAAAAGCTAAAACATTTTTTCAGGCTCATATTACCCATCTTGTTTGAAAAGCAAATACATTAAAATATGTCATGTCAAAGCCTGTGCTATCTAATAGACTCGCAAGGTGGTACCTTCAGTTGCAACAATATAAGATTATTTATATTCTCACAAAGGTAGTAAAAAGACAAGTTTAGTTGACTTCTTGGCTTATCACCCTATCCTTGTTGAGTGGGAATTATCTGATAATCTACACGATGAACATGTCTTGATAGTTGAAATTATAGCTCATTGGAAAATGTACTTTGATAAAGCATCCCATAGAGAATGAGCTGGTGTTGGAGTTGTATTCATCACATTTGATGATGAAGTATTACCATATTCGTTCACTGTAACTGGAAATTGTTTCAACAATGTTACTGAATATCAAGCTCTTATTCTTGGGTTAGAGATAGCGGTTGACATAAGATAGTTGCACCTTGAAGTCTATTGATATTCTAAGTTGGTGGTCAACTAGTTGCTTGGATCATATGAAGTCAAGAAGCCTGAATAACTCTCATACTTTAATTATGCAAAAGGACTCATTAGATAGCTTAGGGATGTAGAATCGAACATGTGCTAAGGAAGGAAAATAAGCAAGCTGATGTATTAGCTAAATTAGCCTCTTTACTTGCCATACCTAAAAATGAAATGTGTATTCCAATAGGTAAAAGTTGGGTTGTACCACCAATTTTTGAAGATGAGGACTGTGAAAAAGATAGAAGCCATATTATTCAAATATTTGAAATAAAGAAGAAAGATTAGTGCCAACTAATCATGAACTATATGAAGTATGCAAAATTACCAAATGATCCATGTTAAAGAGTCAATATCTGACATCACACAGCTCACTTCATCTATTATAAAGGTGTGCTTTACAAGCAGTCATTTGATGTAGTCATTTTGCAATGTTTAGGTGATGATGAAGATATCCAAGCTATGGAAAAAGCTTATTCTGGAATTTGTAGTGCTCCCTAGTCAGGTCCAAAATTATATTTTTGAATAAAATAAAGGGCTACTACTAGCCAACAATGGTACAAGATTATATGGATTATGCTCAAAGACGTCAAGCTTGCTAATTTCATGCAAATTTCATTCACCAACCACTCAAGCTATTGCATTTGACTATTGCTTCATAGCCATTTGATGCTTGGAGACTACATGTGGTTGGACCCATGACAAAGTCTTATACTAGGCACTTGTATATATTAGCTGCAATGCACTACTCCTCTAAGTTGGCTGAAGTAGTACCCCTCAAAGAAGTAAAAAAGAAAAATGTTGCTAACTTTATTCACGTCGAAATTATATATTGCTATAGAGTACCTCGACATGTAATAACTGATAATAAAAAGCCCTTTAGTAATAGTATGATAGATAAACTTCGTTAGAAGTTCAATTTGAAGCAGAGGAAATCTTCCAAGTGCTATTTCATGGCTAATAGTATTGTTGAGGCATTCAATAAAACTCTATGTAATTTGCTAAAAAATTTAATCTCAAAGTCAAAGAGAAATTGGCATGAAAAGATTAGAGAAGCCTTATGGGTATATTGAACTACTCATAAAACACCTACACAAGCAACTCTATATTCATTGGTTTATGGTATTGAAACTGTTTTAACTCATTAAACAACAAATTCCATCATTAAGGATAATTGTACAAGAAGGGCTGACTGAGGAAGAAAATGCACGCTTACATCTTGAAGAATTGGAGGCCCTTAATGAGAAAAGTTTGGAATCACAACAAAGATTTGAATGTTATCACTCCTGGCTCTCTAAGGCATTTAACAAAAAGGTGTAATCATGATCTTTTCAAGTTATGGATTTGGTATTCATTGTAAAAAGGCTCATCATCACAACTCATTAGACTGGGAATAAATTTAAATTAAAAAGGGATGGTCCTTATGTTGTCAAAGGAAGTCTATACAAGTGGTGCATATCAGTTGGTTGCCGAAGATGAATTAAGTGTTAGCCTTATAAATGGGAAGTTCTTGAAGCGTTACTATGCATAAAGTTGGGAGAATTCTCCTTGATGCATTAGCCTAAACTGTATGTTACTCCTTGACAAGCTTAAACAGTATGTTGCTCCTTGATGTACAAGCCAAAACTACATATTACTCCTAACCCATATGAGTATAAACTGTGAATGATACCCACCAAAGGGAGTGCATGTGGTTAAACTGCCAACTTATTCCACTAAACATATTTTATGTGGTTAAAATATCGAATACCCCACATAGTCCAAGGTGGTTAAGCAATGGATATTCTTTGCTCGCATGAGTATAAACTGTGAATGGCACCTCCCCTAAAATGATGCTTTCTTTGAACTACGTTGTGATTTGATCTCTTTATTGGATACATAGACAGCTTAGATATTTTCTAAGTTTAGTCATGAGTTTATTTTAAATTATATTTTTCTTTGGTTGCACCTAAAAAAAAGTAGTTTAATTATTTTTATTAAGTTTGAGTTTCTAGTTTGTTAAGTTTTTTTTCAAAAAAAAAAAAAGTAATTTTGGTTGTCTGAGTTAATTAGTTTGTTAAGTCAAACAAAATGTAGTTTAGTTGCTTTTATTAAGTTTAAGTTTTTAGTTTGTTGAGTAAAAAAAAATAGTTTAATTGCTTTTATTAAGTTTGAGTTTTTAGTTTGTTAACTTTTTAAAAAAAAAGTAGTTTAATTGTTTTTATTAAGTTTGAGTTTTTTAGTTTGTATAGATTTTTTTGTTTTTAAAGTAGTTTTAGTTGTTTGAGTTAGAAAAAAAAAATCAAAAGATTGCAAGATAGGAAAGAAAGAAATTTTCTATTATGTAATCTAAAAAATAAATAAATAAATGCACCATAGTTTATAAGAAAAATGAAAAGAGCAAAATTTCTAAACAACTTTCAAGTAAAATGACTCAAGTTTTTCAATTCTTCCTTGATAGCCTCCAAGTGTTCTATTTAAGTTTACAAATTCTCAACTACTTTATTACCCAGTGGAAGCGTATTCTTGATAACAGCAATTTTCTTTTCAATCTCATGAATTTTAGCTTGAGCACTTAGAAAACGTTGTTGTTGACATTTCAATAATGAAGTCAAATTCTTCTTGTCTTCCTTCAAATTATCAAGCTCCTTCCCAACACATTCCAACTCTTTTTGGGTGGATTGAATTTGGTTCATTTCTTTGCTTTCTCTAATTTGAGCATTATGGAGATGACTTTTTGTCTCATCTAATTGTTGTGCAAGAATTTCATTGAATGCTTTCTAGAAAGATGCTAATTTTGCCTCATCATAAGCATTAGCCTTGTCAAACAATACTTGCAACAATTCTTCCACATTGGAGATGTCAAATTTGTTAAAGCCCCCTCATTGATTCAAGCACATATTACACTATCTTTGATAGGTGAAATGGAATCAAATGGAGTATTTGCTATTCTCTTGTGAAGGCCATCCCACAACATTTTAATATACTCTTTTGGATGATTGAGTACAAATTTTTCACCCTCAAGTATTGAAATTGAAGCACAAGAAGATGGTTGTTTAGTTTTCATACTATGGAGTACCTCATTTTGCATGGTTGCATCAATTGAAGCGCTCATGGCCAACAAGTTAGATCCCATGATTGATCCTCGGCTACCTTGGGATATCTCATCTTCATCAACAATTAATAATTTCATTTTCCAACTTAAATGTTACATGATTTGAGTTAGCAAATGACCAAAAGGGGGACTTATTTAAAGAAAAGAAAAAAAAAAGAAGATCAAGAAAAGAAAATAACCTCTTTGGCAAAGTTCTCTATTGACGAAGAATCACTTGACTTGGGAGATTCGAAACCCATTTTAAGTCTTTTCTAATGATAATCTGCTTACTACTACTGCTTGTTTCTAAAGGATAAGGATTACTTCTCTTTTTCTTTTGGAGGTTCGATGTCTTCTAGGTTGGGAGAATTTTGAATATCTTCAACAAGTGATCTATCCCCTTTATCATGATCTTTTTCCTTAAGGGAAATTTTAATTGGCTTCAAGTTGATCAACTTACAAAATTTTCCTTAAAGAAATCTCCATGAATTTTAGTCCACCATTTCTTGTAGGCATTTGAAGAGATTTTTTTTGCATTTAGGGGCACACAAGGAAACTATGCTATAAACATAGAATTGTGCAAAGTGCATAAGTTCCAATAGCGGAGTCCTTCATCTAAATGGGGTATATGAATGTTATGAGCAAGAATCCTAGAAATTTCTTAATAATATCCAAATTGACAACCGAAGCAATGAGGCCTATAAGGTTCAATAGAAAAGTAATTACTTTGCCACAAAGGAAGATAATTCAAGTGAATAGCAATGAAGTATTTTTGTTCGAATTCCCTAACTTTCCCATCATCAATATATGAAAGTTCCTTGTCTTTAGTAATCATGGTGCAAGTCTAGGAAATAAAATTCCCTTTGTGAATTCTCTTACCTTCCTTTAGATTATAATATTTTTGGCCTCCTTTGTAGGAATAGATCACCATTTTTGGGCCACATAGCTAACCAAGCATATATGAAGTGGATGGAAAACGAAGAATGGACACAGCTGAGCCTTGGGGAACATAAATTTTTACTTAAACCATTGTTGCTAAAACTAGAATAACAAGACTTACGTTTCTACCAATAGCCACAATGCATGCTATCTTGAAAGTATTGGGGCATATTAAATTAACATCATTAATAGGAAAAACAAATGAACAAAGCCAACATATCAAATATGCTACCAAATAGGTCTCTTCTCTTAAGTTCCTAGGAACCACAAGTTTTAAAAATAATGCCTCCTCCACAGCGGACCATTCTCCATGAACACCAAAATCACCAAGAGGATTGTGAGTTGATTTGGGGCAAATCATAATTTTTCTCCTTGTGTGGTGGTGGTTGCTGGTATTTTATAGCTTTTTTGGACTAATACTTCACCCATTTTTCCATAGTAACTTGAGAAAGTTGATCTCCATTGGCGCTCCTTTGACGTAAATGATAAACATGAAATAAGTTTTTGCAAGAATTGAGGATAAATTTACTACTTGTCTCATCAACGCCGGTAAGCTCCTTAACACAAGGAATTATTTCATCACACAATATTCCTATCATAGGGAGGCCTACAAAGTTGTACAAATCCCATAACGATATAGATAATTCTCCAAAGGAAATTAAAAGAGTACTTGTAAGTGGACACCACGCCTCACAAAATGCTTTGATAATCTCATAATTTCTATCATATGTGAATAATGAAGTATACACTGGATCCTATACTTGTGCGGCAATTAGCTTGTGCTTGCATTGGTAAAGACATCTTTAGTCCATTCTTAGTTTTCTTTGATGTAATGGAATTCACCATCAAATTGGAGAGTTTATCCCCACTTAGCTTGCCCTCAATAATGTTGCAACCCAATGTTGTTAAAAGAATTAGTTCATTTGATTGTTGATGAAAAATTAGTTTGATTGGAGGACAATGTTAAGTTGCCTTTAAAGCCCACACTTTAGAAGTCTTGATCTCCTAGGACCACTCCTCGGTATGAACTAAATTAGTCAAGCATGGCCACTTTGCTGTATATCTAGTAATAAAGGGATTATAAGTAGTCAAAAGTGTGCCTTTTTCCATAGGTCGATTCTCTTCAGCAAGGATAATCAAGTGTTGCATTTCGTCGGTGGATGAAATATCTCTAAAGTGAATGATGGTGCAATTTGCAAGGGTATGAGAAAAGTTAATCAAGTTTTTAAGTAAAAAAAAGAAGAAGAAAAGATTTAATTTAAAGAAGATTCATGTGAAGAATGAAAGAAAGCTAAACAATGGTGGTCATGTTTAATGTTCATGTGAATTGGTGGAGAATTAAGTTGATTGAGAACTTAATATCAATGCAAAGATAATGGCGTATACTCATTGAGACATTCTAGCTAACATGAAGGATGCATGAATGGAAGTAGAAAGAATGTAAAAATTAAAAAGGTGATCATACCTAGCAAACACGTAAATTATTTTTACTTGTTGCAATTGTACAATTTCTCTTGTTTCTGATCATCCCTTTTTATGGAGGACACATCATAGATGCCCAATTCAAGAAGACTCTAAATGGTACTTGAATTGAGAAGATCTAGACAAAACTGTGCAAAGTTTGAAGTTTAATATATTGTTAATTTAATTCCAATGCGATACGGCTTTGGGCGGATGTTAATGAGTAGGAGAAAAGCCATGTAATTTAGAGAGAGAGAGAGAGAGAGAGAGAGAGAGAGAAGAAGAAGAAGAAGAAGAAGAAGAAAGAGGAACAAAGATAGATGAAAATGGTGGACATTGTTCTCTAATTGGTTGGACTTGTTTGTTGCAAGAGAAATGGATAGTTTGGCTTTCTATTACTTGGCCTAGCTCTTCTGTGACATTTATCTCTAATTAGGGGGCCACATTTTTTTTTCTCTATCCTTTTATGAAGTTAATGTAGGAGAAGTCTTATTTTAATGGGTTTTCTTGATTTCAAGATTAGGGAAACAAAATACCTGGCCTATTTGAATTCAAGTGAAGCAAATCTTGTTGCCAGATTTAGATTTATGAAAAAGTGATTTTAGGCTTCCCATGTCAGTTTTTTATATGGGCCTTTGTTTGGCCCCCATATATTGTCGAACATATATTCTCAAATACTTCAAGTCGCTTCTCTTTTGGATTTGATCATCAAATCTTTCATCAAGTTTTAAAGTGGAGGCATTGTAGACATATTAAATTTTGACCAAAGGAGAAATGACACATGTAAAATAATATATTAAATATTAATTTAAATTTTCTATTTATATTTTGGAATTTATTAAATTTAATTACAAAATATAAATCATTAATTTTAATTAATAATTTAGAATTTATTTTATATTCAAGTCAAACATTGATAAATGTCAAAGATGGAGTGCCTATATCTATGGATCAATCAAATAAAAAATATCTTATATTAATATTATCTTCTAATATTTGATATAATCAAATAAAAAATATCTAATATTATCTCTTAATATTTGATATTATTTTATTAAAGAGATAACCGTTGAAGGAGTTCAAGTTACAAGTCTTCCATCAAGTACCTATATAAAGGGATGATCCCAACTCATTTGACACAACACAAATTCTAGCATATGAGAGAAACTTTGAAGGAGTTCAGCAACTCTCTCAATCAAATTCCAAGAGATCCACAACATTCAAGGTGTTCTTCGTGGAACTCTTATATTTCTGGCCTTTGATTCGAGATTAAGCTGCAAAACCCTTGAATTGGCGTTATTTTCATTCAAGAAGACTACAATATTCAGGGTGTTCTTCATGAAACTCATATATTTCTGGTGTTTGATTTGAGATTAAAGTGTGAAGCCCTTGAATTGACATTATTTTTATTCAAATCAAATTTAAGGAGATCGACGACGTTTAAGATATTTTTTGCAGGGCTCATTAAATTCAAGATTATATTTGGAATGGAAGAATTAGAGGATTAGATTAGAGATTGAATCCATGATTGATTGATTGATTTTAATTTTATTTTATTGGTACAATTTTTCTTGTTCTGTAATTTTAATTTTTGCAGACAAGAAATTTGTTGTTACAACACCATAGCAACAATCTAATTATCTGGTTGATACATGTATTAAATAATAGGGCGAATTACATTCAGACTCTTTGAGGTTTGGCGTAATTATGAAAAAAATTCTTATTATTTTGAAAATTTATATACCCCCTAACGAGTAACAATCATTGCCATTTAACAATATAGTCTAACCGTTACTCATCCTTAAAGTTTTGTCCGCACACCATTAAAAAATATAGTTGAAGTTCGAAAATTGCCCTTATGTTGATTGACTTCAATTTTGTCCATTTTTGACAATTTCTTATAGACGAAAATACCTTTAGGGACTGTATTGTAAGATATTCAAAATTTTAAAGTTGAATTTAAAATATACATGTCCATATACATATATATATATATATGTATATAAATATACACAGATCTCAATGTATAATTACACATAAATACACATATACACATATCTATACATTTAAATACACATACACAAATATATAAATATAGATGCATATATTTATATATGTATTAAATAATACATATATAACACACACACACACACATATATATATATATGTACCCATCCCCATCCTCACCACACCACACCACACCACACCACCTTGCTATGACTAGATCTACATCTGCCAGATCTTGCCTAGCCATCTAGCCATGGCCATGGCCACAGCAAGCAAAAGGTTGGGGAAGTTGTTGCTTTTTTTTTTACTTATTTTTTAATTAATAAATAAATATAATTATTATATATTAACATACTTAGTTCTTAATTAATAAATAAATTTAATTTAATTAATTTAAATGCATTTATAAGTTAACATTATTAAATATGGAATTTAAGATTATATTGTTAAAATGATAGTTTTTTCTTTTTAGTTTTTAAATTTTTTATTTATTTCATTGTTAATAAAAAATTAAAAAAATTAATTAATTATATTAGATATTTTTATTATTTTAGTAGTTGAGTTTGCAATTTAAAATTATTAAGATTATGTTACCTAAACTGATAGATAGATTTTCATTTTTAGTTTGCCTATTTTACTTAATTAATAAAAAAATAAGACTAAATTAAATTTAGTAAAATTATTAAAATGATTCAAGTTTAAAATTATTCAAGACATATTGTATAAGATAAATTTATTGTAAGTAATATTTAAAATTATTAAAGCAATATAACATAAGATAAATTTTTATTTTAAGTTATGTTGTAACTTGAAATTATTAAAATCATATTTTCTAAGGAGATAAATTTAATTTTTTTAATAAATTAAAGGTGACAAAAATGTATCAAATAAATCCTCACAAAAACAAAAATATTATAAATAGGTCCGAGGGTATTTATGTCTTTGCATATTTCTATTTATTTTTATTTTTTTTGTCAATTTTAACATAAGGGCATTTTTTACTTTTATCACTTTCCGTCAACATTATATTTTAGTTTGAAAGTGGAGGAGGGATATGTAAATGTCAAAACAATGAGAGTTTCTTTGTAATTATGCCAAACATCAAGAAATGTGGATGTAATTCACCTTAAACAATATACAATATTTATATGTGTTGTTAATTTCAATATGTTATTTTCGTGGAAATATTTGAAGCACATTTTAGTTGTACTCCTCCTCATATTGCAACAAAGACTAGTTTTTCCAAATGTAGCTAGTAAGAAAAGAAATTCTCAAGTGGTGTCATTGATTTAGATGGAGCCCATTACAACATATTTGTTTTGAGTGCATTGATCGTGAAGATTATATTATAGTGGCAATTTGTGATCGTAGAGATTACATTGAGATTATGGTGATTAATCTTCTATTTGATGTTGAAAATTGAGGTGTGTATTACTTGCCATAAGAATCTCATATACTTTCATGTGATTCTTTGATATATGATCTTAACTATTAATTTATTTAAATGCCCCCAACCTTTAATAGGCGTGTGTAACACCCCAATCTCATATACAAATTGAATCGGAATATTAATATTTAATAATGATGATGATGATGATGATGATGATGATGATAACAATAACCCCAACAAATCGAAATAGGGCTTCATAAATCATACTTAAATTAGTTAGGCCTTAGTATGGTTTTGGAAATTATAGGGATCGAAAGTTAATAAAATAAGAGCTTAATTATAGATATTGAAAACTATGGAGGGGCTAAAAGTTAAGTCTAAGGGAAACGTAAGGCACTAAGATATTGGCAGATTGAATTGCAAGCAATAGAAGAGTTCTTGGGGTAAATTTAAAACAAAAGAAAAACTTTAGGGCCAAATTAGAATTTTGCAAAACTTAAAAATTAAAAAGGTGGCTCCTTTCACTCTTCCTAATTTATACATGCAATCACTATGACCCTCTCTCTAATCCACTTTTGACCGATGTTGGTGAACCAAAGAGGCAAGCACACCATTTCCAACTCAAGGAACACACCAATACCAAGTTTGCCACAAAATAACTAACAAAACATAAGGAATTGGTGATCAAACTGAAGCTCACAAGGAAATGGTTGATGCTGTCTGTCTGACAGCTTAAACCTATGATCAAAGGGTGAGTTGTGGTAGGAATTTTACGGGGAAACAGCTAGTGACTTCAATTTGATGAAATGACGAGTGGTTGCGAAGAATTAAAAGTGGTAACACTATGGTGGTTTATGTCCAAATCAGTTGGCCAAATAGTATCACGATGAAAAATTAAATTAAGCATTTTGTTTTCCCTATTAAGGCGCATTGGTTAATGATGGCCATGCACAACTTCAGCGCATGACGGCCGACAGTAGTGGCAGTCATCGAGGCGACAATTCAAATGCATATGAGCTGATTTGTAAATTTGGTAAAGCTTCGATTAATCAATTAACTGACTCCTAATTTGATTTGATTAAATTGTTAAGCATATTTTTTATGTAAATATAAGTTGATTGGACTGAAATATGCAATTATAGATTGAATGATTGGACATTAAAATTGATTGTAAGTGATGTATGGACTCGAGCCATTAATGATAGCTTAATTATCATTAACAATGTTAATTAATGTATCCAACAAATCTAAATCATACAATATTTATAAAGACTAAGTAAAATATGTGAAATTCATATATGTAGCACCCTGTTTGGGAGGTACCTATTTTTGGCAGGGTACTACTAAAGTCAAATTTCCAAAACAATTTACACACCTCCAAAATTTTCAACTTCAGAAATTTCATATTGGCATGAGATTAATAAATTTCTCCATTAAGTCCTAAAGTTCAAACTCCACATACATCATCATAACTTTTAAATTTAACGAATCTCCATCATTCAAAGATGATAAATAACTTAAAATTCAAAAATGCTAAAAATGACAAACATAACCTAAGTTCTCATAACAAGTCACAATTGTTCAAAAGGCTCATAATTTAACTTATATATTAACATCATTTGTCAGGAACTCTAAGCTGTCACACTTCATAGAAGAAAAGACATTAACTTACACCTACACACCCTATTATATTACAACCATAACATTTCGCATCCTTACCATTATAGATAATATGATAACAATATTTACACTATGCCATAAGGTAGCCTAAGCTCATGGTACCTTATACTTCTTCAATCTGGGTAAAGAACAGAAAGAACAGCATGAAGAGGGTGAGTCTGAATGACCTAGTGAGGCAACATTTGCATGTGTAGGAAAAATTAGAATGAAATGGAATATAATATACATATATAAGAAGAACATTCCTTTTGAATTCCGATAACTAGAAATACAAGTTACAATAACTGAATATTGGGGAATTGAAAGATTTTACAGAATCTATGAACTAGAACTAGAAACTAATATTTCTTGTACAACACTTTATGAGCTGACTTAATGCCGTCCTATCGCAATAAAGAGTCATCTCATGTTTAAATACATTAAATAGAAAATCTCATAACTCATAGACATGATTAGTTTTAAAAAAACCAAATGAATAAATTATTTCATGAAAGAATTAGGTTTCAAAATCTAGGATTTTGATAAGTTTTATAAACCAGGCTAGACAAGAACATTTTATAAAACCAATAGTATAAGCATTTTTGTAGGTTCGATCGTGTAACTATCTTCCCCCTTATGTCTCCCAATGTACTATATGAATGATCTAATCGTAAAATAGCCTTTTCCTTTATGTCTCCTAGTATGTTATATGAATGATCCAACTGTAAAATGGCATTCCCTCTTATATCATCTTAACGAGTAGCTTACTTACCAAACTTTGTAGCACAAATCAGTAAGACCGATCCTCGTTGATCCAGCTTCCCCCAAAGATAAGATTGGAACACATGAATTAGTAGGATTAATGCTCGCTAATCAAACTTCATGTCACAATTACCTCCCAACTACCTTAAAGTCAAGATTGTAAACCAAGTTAGCCAATATGACTACTTCGATCACCAATACAACAATATAGGTCAATCAACGTGATTGCCTCTATTACAATATAACAGTATAGGTCAACTAAGATAAAACATGTCACAATCACCATATAAAGTAAAATAACATTTTTAAAAGAAACTTCGAAGGAATTCAAAGAAGTCAAATAAATAAAAGTATCGACTAGTCAACATGATGGCCTCATAACTAATACGAATCAAGAATGGCTAGTCAGAAAGGTTGCCTCGCAAACCATATTATAAAATATAGCAATTGTCTTAAAATAGTATCAGCAAGTTAGAAATCTCAAGTAACATATTGCAAGATTCTTTTCAAACACGAACATTGATACTCAAGAAAAGCCTTACTTTTGAGCTACGATTCATGAATGGATCTCAAACAAAAGGATAGTACGAAACATTTATCGCATGAATTTAAATATAAGTTGTTCATAAGTAGGGTAAAATGTTGATCTCAAGAAAATGATCAGATAAACAGTCAGCAAGACCGTATCAATTATACCAAATTAAAAGTAAATAACATATATGGGATCAGCCGACAAGGTTGAGGGGCACAAGGGACAATGGTTCATAAACACAATAGAATGTCTTGAGCATTAGGATGATTTTAATCAAGCAAAACATGTATACATGAGTCAAGAATCAAGAATGGCAAAGATGCTCTTTTCCCAGTAATAAAAGGGACGATAACCTCACTTGACGATATGGAGTACCAAAGCTTTTCTCAAAAGATGAGTTGACCTATGGTCACCTAGTTTATCCAAAATATGATATAAGAGACATTAAAATAATCATTGACTAAATTTTCTAATTTACATAGCCGTATTTAATAGGCTAATAATTCTATTTTCCCTTTATATTCCTTGTTGATTTTAAGTTCGAATGCCAACATATTTAAATATGCTGAATTCTTCACTTTAAAAGTATCTGTACACCTAAGTAGCATTAATCTTATCTCATAATACATTTAAATCTATAATATATTCCACATTGATAACCCGATTAGTTAAATAAGTTTGATCTATATTAGTTGAATGATAATTTCAAGTCTTCACAAATATCCAACTAATTAACTAATTTCAAATTCTATGAATCAACTTTTGTTGCAAGGTTATAATTTGTTTGTTATTTCAGGGATCTTCTAGGCTTAACTATAAATCTGCTATTAACTACACTTTTCATAAATACTAATTCTAACCAATTATGTCTTATTCTACTCATCGTAACTTCTTAAGATCAAGTACTTACTCTAGCAACCCTTTAACTAAGTTTTATTCTTATTTGATTCAGGAATAATTCACTCAATTAGACTTTATTTATAGACATAGTCTTATAATTTATCATATCAAGAATTTAATTTAATCTATTACCCGTCAAGCTGTCTAACTAATTTATAGTTTATTTTTATTGATACTTTCTATTCATATGAATTTAGCATATTTTCTTGTTAACAATCAAGCTCCATAGCACTATACAATTTAAGCTTTTACAAATGGTCAAGGTCCACCCATCACTTACAATCAAATCTTTTTTATCTAATCATTAAACCTGTAACTTCAAATTTTGGTCCAAGTAACTTATGCATACAATAAAATTAGGTTAACAATTTAATTAGATTAAAATAAGAAGTAAATTATTTGATTAATTGGTAAGTATTCTACCCAATTAACCAAATTTGAAGCTACTTCATGCCATAAAAATAGCCCGTATGTACTCAACTTGAAAAGTTGAAGATTCTGCCAAACCACTGTTGGATTGCCACCACCGAACTATCAGAGCTCCACCATGCATTGCCACTAGAAATAAGTTCCAATACCTCCAAATGGTGTGTCTTACTGTGCTAATCAAACGCCATCCCCAAAATTACTCCCTTTGCTATTACTTGAAACTTCTAATTGAGGCTACCAATAGCTTTTACTTGTCGAGCCTGTCAGGACACACCTCTTGGTCATGCCTAGTCATCATTTGAGCTGAGCTTCCCATCACCTCCACCAATTGCTCTTTTTTAGCTATTGGCCGCCATAGTTCACAGAGATTGCTGGGGAAAATGGGTGCCATTATGTTCGTCTTGTCGAAAAGAGGAGAATGGTAAGTTAATTTTCAAGTTTTACTAGCTGCTAGTGAAGAATTGCCGGAGAAAGAGCTATGAATTGCCTGGGTGAATTTGAACAAGTGCAAGGGGTTTTAGCTTTTTACAAGGTAGTTTTCAATTATTACAATCTAACCCCAGCATTTTTTTTCAACTTTCAATTAAGTCCTCTAAATAATGAGTGCCTTAAATTGACCCATTTGACCTGAAATAAGTTGGCCCTCGAAACTTTCAAAGCATGTTTTTGACCACCCAAACTTTTTTTTTTAAAATCTAATTTACATAATTCAAACTTTTAGGAATTTTTTCTTGTTTACAAGATTACAGGTGTTGCAATCCCCCTTTAAAGGAATGTGGTCTCCAAATTCTCGTATGATATTTGAGAAGCTTAGAATAGCATCGATATGTATAAGTATTGACATGAGTATACATCTTCAAGGGTGACATTAAAGCTTCTTCACAATGTCGTTTATTAATTTCCATATTTGTAAAGGTTTGATTGAGGCCTAGGTTCAAAGTCTAGCTTAACTTTAAGGTGAGATAGACAGATGTAAGAGAACGAGCCACATTAATTTCTCAGAATATTGTGAACATAACCATACCTTAGACAATGTCCTATGAGTCTTATGTACCCCTCTTAGTAGGGGTATTAGGCCCTTTTGTCTTTAGCTAGATTCTATAAGTTGCTTTCCCTTATTTCCTTGACTAGTAGAGGTGGATTTCCTACTCCTAAGATGATCCTTAATGAAATGTTGGTCACTGCCACATCGGATACATTTTTCATACTTTTTCCAACATGTAGATTCACTGTGACCGGTGTCACCACAAAATTCATAAGCTTTTCTTGGAGTTGATTGGGTTAGATAAGTATTATTTCCAGTAAGAGAGAGCTGGCTGACTGATGTCTAACCTCAACCCCTATGTTGTTTCTTCCTAAAGTCATTTCTCTCTCCACTTTGTGTCACGGACCTAAAAGTCTTTTCCTTCTTAATCTTCTCTTTGATTTTCTCCTTAAATTCTAATTCTGCATGTATATCCCTATTCACGACCTACTATAGGTAGGAAATTCATAGGTTATAAGGGCTCTATGCAACTCAAGCTTTAGCCCATCAACAAACTTTCTTGGTTTGCATTTCTCATCACCCAATATATAAGGTGCACAATGGATTAAATGACTGAATTTTGCCTCAGACTGGGATACTAACATAAATCCTTGAGTAAGCTCTATAAACTCCCACTACCGAGCATTTTTTAGAACTCTAGGTATAATTTATCCATAAATTTACTTTTAAAGTTCTCCCAAGTATAGGGAGTTTCTTTTTAGTTCTATTTTTGGTCTAGTAACCTCCACCAATGATAGGAATCGTCTCCCAAAGAAAAGTGGCATGTCTAACTTTCTGATCTTTTGGATAATCTAGTGCTAAAAAACGTTTCTCAATCTCCTTGACCTATACTTCTATCTTCTGATCATCTAGTTTATTGATGAACTTCGGGGGTTGTGTTTAAGAAACCATTCTAGCATTCAACCCACAATAGGTTCTTCATTATTTCAAGAACCACCAACTTGTGTTGCTACAGACAGGATTGCATGAACTGTTGCCATACGATAAACATTTGTTCTACAGCTTGTCCTCCAATTCCTTAGTTTAATGGTAGGGTCGGCATCATTCTATACTCTTGTGTGGGGTGTCCTTGGTTAGAAGCATTTCCTATTTGACTCTCTTATGCTTCAACTCAATTAGTAGGGGGTCATCCTCTAGGCCTTGAACAAACCATGATAAGGGAAATGGATGAGGTTGTTCCTATGATATCATTTAGTATATAAGATTTTTCAGTCTTATTAATTATATAAATTCTATAGTATCCAATCGAAAACTCCATTAACATTCAAACTTCTAATAGTTCTTATCATAATGTACAAAGGCATGTTGAGTATAAGCATATTACAAAATAGAAATATGGCTATATCGAACTAATGCTAACAAGTGAGACCACATTAATTGATGCATAAGTTCATAAAATATATTTGTTAAGCTCATTACTTTGTCTAAGGATGAACAAGTTAACCAATTCTAGTATTATCTTCCAAACAACACATTTCATTTTACTCCTCATAAGATTGTATATGAAACATATTTATCTTCATGTGAATACATTCAACCACATACTTTAAGTATTCTACATGTCCCATAATGTTGGATTCTAACATTTTCCTTAGTCGAGTTAAGGTAGAATTAATTATCTTCAGGATACTAATCACTTTTACCTATTGTTTTCCAAGAAAATGTTATTCCCTTCTTCCTTGAATTTACAGCATGATTTCTAAGAGCCTCATTTCTCACAAGCGATCTTTCCCACTTATCCCATATCAACTTATAATCAAACCGGTGTGCTCTTCCATTGTTAATAAACTAACTACCTTAGATATTTGAGTTGCAATTATATATATACATGTCATTCACTGATCATCTTATATGTTTACTTATAGAAAATATTTCCTTATTTCCCTTTCAATGCCACCATATAGTTGTACAGATCAATCCTATCATTAAAATGCCAGTTCCAAATTAAGCTTATTATCTAAATCTCAATCCTATATAATATCAAACACTTATTATCCCACACAACCTTTCAGTTTCCTCATTCTATTATCAAAAAAATATTCACACAATAATGTGTCCTAAAGATATTATCCTACCAACATCAGTAAACTCATATTCGTGATACCTTAAAGTAATAGACTATATGCTGGCTAGCCATCCCAGCACCAATTGTTCACTTTTCGAGATCATGCATTATTCCAAAATTCACATCCTAACAAAATTCTCAAGTCAAACATAATCTCCACTAATCTGGAAATCCCATATTTCAAGGATTCTGGTCCCAGCATAGCTTAAGTTTCCAAACCTTAGCTTTGATACCACTTTTACAATGCCCCATTCGGGAGGAATCGTTTTTGGGCTGAGTGCTACTCCAGTCGAATTTCTAAAATAATTTACTCACCTCCAAAATTTTCAACTTAAGAAATTTCATATTGGCATGAGATGAATAAATCACTCCATTAAGTCGTCCTAAAGTTCAAACTCCACATACTCGCCATAACCTTTAAATTTAACAAATTTTCATCATTCCAAGATGATAGACAACATAAAATTCAAAACTAGTCATGTTGAAAATGACAAGCAAAACCCAAGTTCTCATAACAAATCACAATTTCTCAAAGGCACATAATTTAACTTATATATTAACATCATTTGTCAGGAACTTTAACCTGTGTAGAAGAAAAGACATTAACATATCACCTATGCACCCTATTACATAACAATCATAATATCTCGCATTCTTACTATTATAGATATCATGACAACAATATTTATACTATGCCAAAAGATAGCTCAAGCTCATAGTGTCTTCTACTTCTTCAATCTGGGTAAAAAAATAAAAAGAACAGCACAAAAATGGTGAGTCACAATAACTTAGTAAGGCAAGCATTTGCATGTGTAGGAAGGATCATAATGAAATGGAATACAATATACATATATAAGAAGAACATTCATTCTAAATTTGGATAACAAGAAATACAAGTTACAATAACTAGATATTGGGGAATTAAAAGATTTTACAGAATCTATGAACTAAAACTAAAAGCTAATATTTCTTATACAACATTTTATGAGCTAACTCAATGCTGTCCCATGCCGATGAAAAGTCATCTCAAATTTAAATACATTATATAGAAAGTTTTAGAACTCATAGCCATGATTAGTTTTAAAAAACCTAATGAACAAATTATTTCATGAAAGACTCAGGTTTCAAAATTCAAGATTTTGATCAGTTTTATAAAATAAGCTAGATAGGAACATTTTATAAAACTAATGGTATAGACATATTTTGTATGTTCAACTGTGTAATGGCCTTTTCCCTTATGTCTCCTAATATACTATACGAATGATCTGAATGTAAAATGGCCTTTTCTCTTATATCACTTCAATGAGTGGCCAACTTGCCAAACTTTTGTAGCATGAATTGGTAAGATTGATCCTTACCGATCTAGCTTTCTTTAAAGATAAGATCACAACACACAAGTCGATAAGATCGATCCTCATCAATCAAGCTTCAGGTCACAGTCAACTCTAAACTACCCCAAAGTCAAGATTGCAAACTAGGTTAGCCAATATGATTGTTTAGATCACCAATACAATGGTACAGGTCAGTCAATGTAACTTTTTCTATCACAATATAACAGTACATGTTAGCCAAGATAAAATATGTCACAATTTCCATATAAAGCAAGACAACATTTTAAAATAAATTTCATGGGAATTCAAAGAAGTCAAATAAACAACAGTATCGACCAGTCAACGTGATGGCCTTATATCTAATAAGAATTAAGAACTGATAGTCAACAAGACTGCCTTGCAAATCAAATTATGAAATATAGCAATTCTCTCACAATAGTATTGGCAAGTTTGAAATCTTAAGTGACATATTGCAGGATTCTTTTCAAACACGAACATTGATATTCAGGAAAAGCTTACTTTTGAGCTAAGATTTATGAATAGATCTTAGACAAAGGAACAATACAAAATATTCATTCCATGAGTTTGAATATAAATTGTTCATAAATAGGGTAGAATACCATTTCAAGAAAATGAGTAGATAAGTAGTTAGCAAAACCATATCAATGACACCTAAATTAAAAGTAAATAACATATACAGAAGCAAAAGACAAGGCTAAGGGGCACAAGGGATAATAGTTTACAAACACAAAAGGTCTTGAGTATCAAGATAATTGTAATCAAGTGAAACATGTATACATGAGTCAAGAATCAAGATTGGCAAAGATGCTCTTTTCCCAATAATAAAAGGGGTGATAACCTCAACTGACGATATGGAGTAGAGCTTTTCTCAAAAGATGAGTTGACCTTTGGTCACCTAGTTTATCCAAAATATGGTATAAGAGATGTCAAAATAATCATTAACTAAATTTCCTAATTTACATAGCTATATTTAATGGGCTAATAATTCTATCTTCCCTTCATTCTGCTTGTTAATTTTAGGTTTGAATGCCGACATATTTATATATATTGAATTCTTGCTTATGAAAGTATCTGTACACCCAAGTAGCATTTATCTTATCTCATAGTACATTTAAATCTATAATATATTCCATATTGACAACTCAATTACTTAAATAAGTTTAATCTATATTAGCTGAATGATAATTTCAAGTCTTTGCAGATATCCAATTAATTAACTAATTTCAAATTCTATAAATCAACTTTCATTGCAAGGTTATAATTAATCTGTACAAAGTCTTTTATATGACTAAGAACCCCACTAACTGGGATCATAACTACCCATTAAGCCATTAATTATTTACATACATTAGAATTAATAATATAAAGCTACGTGTAGCCCTTGTTTCTTTTTTTTTATTGTGTGTTGAACTACTAAAACCAAAGTAAATTTGAATGCAGCTTAACTATCATTTGAGTGCGTTTTAGCTCTTTCTATGAATATAACTCGACTATCTTCTGAGTGCATCTCAGACAATCAAGTAAACTTAGCTTACAAAGGGTATTGTATCTAAGCAAAATTCTAATTATAGTAGCCCTAACGTGTGCCCTTAACTTGGGCTTATTATTATCCACATCACATATCCCCCCATAATTTAGTTCAAAAGTATTTTAAACTATAATCGAGTTTGAGCTAAAGGTAAATTAAGTTTAATCATTGCTGAGAAGGAGAGGAAAGCTTCAATTTTGTTGTTAATTTTGCTGAGACTAGTGGTGCATTGCTGAGATGACTGATATAGCCAAGATGTAAAGTTGTGCGGCTTTAGTTTACTTGCCGGGTTGCTATCAAGATGTCGCCATTTAGATCAAACCTGACTTTTAACCCTATATTTGTCAAGTTGAATGTTTTGACCAAGACGTGCTAGCAAAGCTGTCTAGCGCTTTCTTTCATGAATTTTAACGTCCAACTCTTCCCTAAGAAACATCATTTAATTTCCCATTTTCATATACTAAATCATTTCAGCCGTTAATCATAATAAATGCACATCTTATCCCGCAGGCCATGTGTATGGCTACGTTTGAATTTAAAATTTGGGAAGACCTTTAACCTTCTTCAAAGCCCTACAAATACCCCCATTTCTCTCCATTTCTTCACTTCTTCTTTCTTCACTTATCCCAAGTTTCCTCTTTTCCTCTAAGGCGTTTATTCTTCAAGGTTTTGCTAGGGATTTCATTTCGCCATTGTTGCCCACTACTTCCCAAAGCTTATCGCATAGCATTTCTCGAGTCCTTCCCTATTTAATGATGAGTCCAAGTTTTTCCTAAAAATCTAACTTTCTTTTCTTTTACGATTTTAGTTAGCGCCTTTGAATAGATTTATTCTTGTAAAAATTTTGAAACTATAAATGTCTTCTTCATTAGTTGGGGGTAGCAATTCTAATGATTCCGTTCTTAGTATTTCTATAGACATAATGAGTGAAATAGAGAAAGGTATGGTGAAAGCGAGGTTACCTTACTATAAAATCTATTATTCTAAGATCGGCTATACCACTTTCCATCAGGAGTTTTGTGTTTTTATATTGAGCAGATGTGCAGTAGGCTACACTTTCCCTTGCTTAAGTTGTTTAAGCTAGTTTCATGAGGTTTGGGCATTTCCCTCAATCAATTTACCCCCAACTCCTTTAAGTTGATGATGGGCTTCATCATTCAGTGTAAATATTTACAACTAGAGCCCACAACTGCTCTCTTTTATTCCTTTTTTTATCCCAAATCCTTGGGTCCTGAGCTATTCTACTTATCACCTCAGAAAGACGTATGTGTTTTGTCTAAGTATCCCACTTCTATAAAGTATTAGAAAGAACATCCTATCTTTATAGCCTCACCCAAACCATGGGGTTTCCCTATCAAGTGGATAGAACAAATGCTCTCTGATAGCTCAGCCCAAAGTAGGAGGTTTTCGTTAGGTTGGCGGACTTTACTAGACAAGCTGAATAGTTGTCAATTGCAGTTGTCCTACTTGGAAGAACTGGGCTTCTTTTATCATTTCGCTTTGTCTCCCAAAGCTGAGGAACTTTCCAAACCCTTTGGTATTTGCCTTTAAATTCAAATAGGTATGGTATGTTTAATTACATCCTCATAGTTATTTCTTCTTTGCAGAGAGAATATCCACTAAGGCATTTCTATTGGTTGTGGCAACCAAGCAGACAAAAGAACAATTGTCCCCCTAAGTAGACCATCAGTGCCAGCTCTTCCCGCAGTCCCCCTACTAAGACATCCACCAAAAAGTATCAAACTTCACCACCAGAAGCCCCAGCTTTGGAGAAACCAACTCTAATCCCTGTTAAGTTAATATCGATCAAGAAGACTATTCCTAAAAAGTTGAGCTCTCTCACCTTATGCTAGAGCCGACCTAACACATACCTTATGGCTGATAGCTCAGTTCTAATAAACTCCACTCACTCTTTGGGCAGGGACTTCCTATGGGGAATCTCCACTACTTCAAATCGACAGCTAGCCGATGGCATGCCTTTTGATAGCCTTTGAAATCAATTTGACTCGTACCTTTCAAAGGTATGTGATTTTATTTAAGGGTATAGGATTTCTTTATTTCTAACATTATCACTCTACCTGATTTTTTGCTTTCACTTTTCTAGACAAGCATCCTTACAGGAAGTGTTCTTGCTCGATGGGAACAGAGCATCAGCAGTTAGAATCGAACAACTAAAGATTGAAAGCCAAGTAGAATAATCTCTAAACAAAGATAGTCAGTTTGTTGACCTGAGGTAGCATCTTTTGGTGTTATGAGCGAAATATGATGAGCTAGCAAGCAATTTTTCAAAGTCTAAGATAAAGGTTTCTAAGCTAATGTCTCAGCAGGAGAAAGTACTGGAAATGGCCAGGAAGAAGGGCCAATATAAGGAGTGAGATGCCTTCTTTGAGGTGTTCCAGTATATTGAGAAAGAGAAGAACATCCTAGAAGCTAGCTGGCAATCACGTCTGACCGAATTTCTAAAGAGTAATGACTTCTAACAAATTCTAGTGAAAAAAGCCCTGAAGTATTACTATCATGGCATCAACACCAATGTAGATCAGCTGAAGGCTAAAGGTGTGCTATGAATGGGCTAGTTGGATAAGTACATTAACCGTCTGTTTGGACTAGAATCCCTTCTCTCGAATTCATAAAGTGAAGACAATGTCGCTAATGAAGATATAGGTGATTTGGCCAAGCCATTATCAATAGCCAAGACATCACCCATGATCAAGACATTAGCTGTAGTAGAGGCATCTTTTGTAACTGAGCCCTCATGCCAGACTGACACCCCAACTACAGCATCTCCAGCCGATGTGGCTAGTCTAAGTGCTACAGTAGATCATTCCACCTTTCCATTCTCTGGCAATTAAAACTTACAATAGTACTCAGTGGCCAATCTATTAGGGCCCATGTTTTGCTTTGGTACATTTTTAGTATGCTTTCAAAAATTGTCAAGAACATTTGCAAGACTAAATAAAAATTTTAGTTTGGAATGAATAACGCCTTACTCTTACAAATTTTGGTCGTGCTATTGATGAATAACTCAAATTATCATCTCGGCTAAACACTAGGCCACACTATTATACTCATCCAAAAAATTGAACATATTTTTTCATTTTCTTTTTCTCTTTCTTTCTTTCTTTCTTTCTCTTTTTTTAGCTCATTAAAGTTGATTTTAATGTTCACAATACGTTTTTGACATTTATTCATTAAGTTTAGATCAGCCGAGCTAATTTTGAATGGGCACTCACCTTGAACATTTGTCCATTACATTTAGAACAATTGAGCTAATTTTGATTTGGCATTCACTAGCTTCATTTGAACATTCATCCATTGCATTTAGATCAGCCAAGTTGATTTTGATTTGGCATTCGTCATCTTCATGTGGACATTCGTCCATTTCATTAGATCAACCAAGCTGATTTTGATTTGGCATTCACTATCTTTATTTAGACATTTTGATTTTGATTTAGTATTCACCATCTTCATTTGTACATTCATCCATTGCATTTAGATAAGCTAAGTTAATTTTGATTTGGCATTCACCATGTGGACATTCGTCTATTATATTTAGATCAGCCGAGCTAATTTTAACTTAGCATTTGCCATCTTTGTTTGGACATTCGTCCATCGATTGATCTTGACTTGGCATTCGTCATCTTCATTCGGACATTCATCTATTGCATTTATATTAGTTAAGATAATTTTAGTTTGGCATTCGCCATCTTCGTTTGGACATTCATCTTCATCCATTACATTTAGATCAACCAAGCTAATTTTGATTTGGCATTCCCCATCTTCATTTGGACATTCATCCACTACATTTAGATCAGCTGGGCTAATTTTGATTTGGCATTCACCATCTTTGTTTGGACATTCGTCCATTGCATTAGATCAGCCAAGCTGATTTTGATTTAGCATCGCCATCCTCATTTAGACATTTGTCCAATATATTTAGATCAGGTGAGCTAATTTTAATTTGGCATTCACCATCTTCGTTTGGATATTTGTCCCTTGTTTAGCTCATCCATG
Organism: Jacaranda copaia; assembly: GCA_014898725.1. Lineage (NCBI taxonomy): Eukaryota > Viridiplantae > Streptophyta > Magnoliopsida > Lamiales > Bignoniaceae > Jacaranda > Jacaranda copaia. The sequence continues at coordinate 517,392 of JACGDI010000425.1, read as the reverse complement.
ATGAGTCAACATTAGGGAATGAAATGACTCTAAATTTCAAAACAACTTATAGGAAGTCAAAACTAACTCAAAGACTAAATTTTCAACAAAAATAAAATGCCAATGTAAAATAGAACTAGCAATGTAGACTTCAACAAAAGAAAATTATGCATAAAAATGCAGCAGGTTCTGCATATTCCGTAGGCAAGCTACTTTCCTACTTTCCATTGTCTCTGGCTCGTGTGCTCTTTTCTTTAACACTTTGATCACTCTATAGGGTCTTTCCCAATTTGGCTCTAGTTTTCCTACATTCCCTAATACATCTGCTCTTCTCAACACCTAATCTCCTACTTGAAAACTGTGAGGCCTAATCCTCCTATTAAATGTAGTTTGCATCTTTTGCTTGTATTTAGCTAGCCTGAGACAAGTATTCTCTTTTTTTTCCTTAATCACATCTAGAGAAGCTCTAAGCAACTCTTCATTCTTCTCAGGATTATATGACAATACTCGATGTGACTCTATCCTTACCTCTGTTGGGATTAATATATCTACACTATAAACTATACTAAATGGCATTTCATTAGTTGACACTTTCGATATAGTCTTGTATGCCTATAATATGCTAAGAAGCTTATTTATTTATCTATCCCTAGCCTGGTTCAACTTTTTCTTCAAACTTTTCAGTAGATCTTGATTAATAACCGCTGTTTGCCCGTTGGTTTGTAGATGAGCTACGACACTGAAGTATTGAGTTATCCCCATCTTCTTATACTAGGCTTGTACCTTAGCTCCTTGAAATTATCTTTTGTTATCCAAGATCAATTCCCTAGGGATGCCATGCTAACATACTAAGTTCTTCCATAGAAATTTGAATACTTCATTCTCGCTTAGTTTAGTCAGTGGCTCTACTTTCACCCACTTGCTAAAATAGTCCATTGTCACCAATAAAAACTTCTTTTACCTAGCTACTATAGGAAAAAGGCCCACAATATTCATTCCCCATTTCACAAAAGGGCATGGAGCATTCATACTGTGAATGGGCTCGATCGGCGCATAGCGGATTTAGGCATGCCTCTAGCAATTGTTGTATTTTTTCATCAATTCCCCCTCATCAGCTCAAACAGTAGGCCAGAAATATCCAGCTCAGATGGCCTTGGAGGCTAATGTTGTCCCTTCTAGATGATTCCCATAGCACTTTTCATGAATCTCTCTTAAGACATATTCCCCTTCCTAAGGGGATAAACATTGCAGTAATGGCTAAGAAAACCTCTACTTGTACAACAACCTATTTACCATAGTGAACCTTACTGCCTATACATGCAACTTATGGTTAGCTTTTGGGTTATCACTTATAGGTATCGAATAATAGATGTTCTCCAATCCTAACCCTTTTCCATAGCAAGAACTTTGGCTTTAGGATTTCCTTTGTCCAGCTATTGGATAGTTATCTATCGAATGTTGCATTTAGTCAAAGAGCTAGCTATTTTGGCCAAGTAATCAGCCTTTCTATTTTTCTCCCAAGGGATCTGACTTACCTGAAGCTCGGCTAACTATTGTCTTATTTTATCCACCAACTGCAAATATTGTTCATCTTCATTTCCTTGGCTTCATATTGTCCCTCTATTTGCTTTACCATTAATTATGAATTGGTAAACACCTTGACACACCTAGCTCCACTTTGCATGGCTATGTTGGTTCCCTAAATTATGGCCTCATATTCCACTTCACTATCTGAAGCCTTGAAATGAAATTTCACTGCAAACTCCATCTCTTCCCCTTCTGGATCAATGACCACAATTCTTGCTCCACTACCTCTGATGCTGATAACCTATCAACATATACCAGCCATAGGCCTTCATCCCTTGCCATGGGTACATCAGTAACAAAATCCACCAAGGCCTACATTTTTAAAGCATTCTGAGGGGCATAGCTTATATCATATTCTCCCAACTCCATGGCCTACTTGACCAATCTTTCTGCCACATTAGCATCCCCAAGAGTCTACTTCAAAGAGAGATTTATGCATACAACTATAGGATGAGATAAAAAATAGGGCCTCAACCTTCCTGCTGTGACCACCTAAGTTAATGCCATCTTCTTAATTTTTAGGTATCTCAGCTTGACAGTATAAAAAATCTCACTGACATAGTATACTAGCTTTTGACTAGCTCTATCCTCCTTCACGAGCATCGAGCTCATAACTTGCTTGACCACAATTGAATATAAATAGAGCATCTCTCTTAGAGTGGGCTTCATCAGTAAGGAAAGCTCGATTAGGTAGGATTTCAACTCCTCACAAGTGCATTGTGTTACTTTCCCCCACTCAAATTATTTTGCCTTCTATAATATCCCAAAAAAGGGAAGACTTCTATCAACTGAGCGGGATATAAACCTACTCAGAGCAGCTATCCTTTCTGTTAACCTTTAGACCTCATTCACAATTTTAGGAGGGCTCATCTCCAAGATAACTCGAATTTTCTCCAAGTTGGCCTCAATCTCCCTTTCTATTACTAGATAGCCCAGGAACTTGCTTCCTTTGACTCCAAATACACACTTTTTCGAGTTAAGCTTCATCCTGTATTTACGTAAGGTTTCAAAAGTCTCCTTTAAATCTCCTACATGATCAGCTCGGCTCACACTCCTCACCAGCATATCATCTACATATATTTCCATATTTTAGCATATTTAATGCTTAAACATTTGATCCATTAGTCTTTAATATGTGGCCCCTACATTCTTAAGACCAAAGGGCATGACCATAAAACAGTAAGTTCCTTAGGATGTGATAAAACTCACCCGCTTGTGATCCTTCATGTTAAGGGGAATTTGATGATATCTCTATGAGGCATCTATCATGTTGAGGAACTCGCACCCAAAAGTGGAATCCATTAACAGGTCGATCCTAGGTAGAGGATAGAAATCCTTTGGATAAACTTCATTCAAATCCCTGAAGTCTATGCACGTTTTCCACTTGTGCGCATGCTTTGGTACCAATGCCATATTGGAGATCTATTCTAGGAACTAGATTTCTACAATATGCCTAGCATCTAGGAGTGTCTCTACCTCCTACTAAATAATATGGCTTTTCTCAGGACCAAAATACCTTTTCTTTTGCTTGACCATTCTGACGGTCAAGTCAACATTAAGCTTGTGCTCAACTATTCTTAGGTTTATTCCTGTAATGTCCTTGATAGAAAAGGCAAAAATGTCTACATACTCTCTCAAAATAATGATTAGTTCTACCTTCAAGTCTGTCTCCAGGTGGGATCCTATCCTTATGATCTTATTGGGATCTGCTGAAACCAATTCTACAGATAAGAGCTATCCCTCTGGTTCAATTTTTTATTGCTTTTCTACGATAAATTATGCACCCAAACCATTCTACCTCTGCTTGCATACGACCTCATCATCCTTATGGCATCCTTTTTTTACTACATCAATGTAACACTTCCTAGATATATACTGGTCTCCCTCTACTTTCCCTTACCATTCGCCCTACCACATACTTCAGCTTCATATGGTATGGAGAAGTGATTGCCTGGAAGAGCTGTAGCATAAGCCTACCAAAAATCACATTATATATAGAAGAAGCATCAACTACTAAGAAATTTACCATACAAGTCTTCTAGTGCATTCCTACCCACAAAGAGGTGAGCAAGGAAATCCATCCGCTAGGTCTAACTACCTCTCCCAAAAATTTAAATAGTAACATCTCTTCAAGTTCCAACATAGTGTTCTCCAAATCCATTTGCTAAAAAGCATCATAGAAAAAGATATCGACTGAGCTTTCAGTATTAGTGAAAATACGGGCTACTTCAAAGTTTGCTATCATAGCTGTAATAACTAGAGCATCATAGTAAGGCAAATGCAAGGTTTTTAGGTCATCTAGTCCAAACAATATAATTAGAATGTCATTCATGCTAAAGATGGATGCTACTTCTATATTTTTATACACCACAGCCCAAGACCTAGCCCTCCTAGCTTGATGGGTGTCTTCCTCAGTTAGGCCTCCTAAAATCATGTGGATTACTCCTTTGACTATCCCATTTTTAGTATTTTTTCCCTATTAAGTTGTCGTGCTTTCTGCTACCCTTCCTACACAACTTGTGTTGGGTGCCTGTACCTAATCCTAGTTTCAGCCATATCCATAAATTCATCCAACTACCCATCTTGCACCAACTATTCTAACTAATTCAAGAAATGATACATTTTTCAATCATGGGCCCATACTTATTGTGAAAATGATAAAACTTGTTTGACCTTGGATGTCTCAGAGGGTAGTTATAGAAGCGTAGCTATCACAGCAGGTTGAGATATTTAATAGCCTGCATGACTTGTTCCTGTGGCTATCGCAAAAAGATGCAGTAGTTAAACTTAGGACTTATTGTTGGTGGAACCTTCACCTTTCATATAAGTGTGGCTCTGAGTCTCTCTTTTTGCTTAGGTTTTTTGGTGATAGGATCTTCTCTTTTGTCATTTTTTTTTTCTCTTTTTACTCCATCGCTTTTACCTCACAATCCTCATCTTCATGAATATATTTCTCTTCCCACCGTAGGAGTTCATCATAACTTTCTACAGGTTTTCTGCTCAAAAACTAAAAGAAAAGGTTAGGTCGTAGTCTTTGAGTGAAGACACTGCTCAACAATTCTAGAGTGGTTGATGGGATTTCTAAAGCAGCTGTAGTGAATCACCTAACAAAACTCTTTAAGCTTTCAGCCTCTCTTTGCTAAAAAGCGAGCAAGCTCTGTGCACTTCTTTGATACTACTTGTTATTGGTAAATTGATATAGAAACTTTCAGGCAAATTCATCAAATGTGTGAATAGGCTGAGTAGGTAATTGTCCAAACCACCTATGAGCTGCTCCTCCCATGGTGGTAAGGAAAGTTCTGCTCTTCACTCTGTCTAAGAATTGATACAGCAGGGATAAGTTCTCAAACTCACACAAATGATTAGCAGGGTTAGCAGTGCCCGTGTACCTAGGCATATTAAAAGACTTATGATTCTTTGGGAATGGATTATGTAATATGACTTCAATAAATGGTGAGGCCTTGACCTTTTCTCATGTCTTTTCTTCCATCTTCTTTCTTATATCTCCCAACTCCCCTCTTATCTCCTCCATCTCTACTACCAAGTCTAATTAGGGCTTTTGTTTCCTATCCAAACTATGTCCCACTAACACCTGACTTTTCGCCATTGCTTCTGCATCTCTTGCTAAATTGATGGGGTTTGCCATATCTATCTCTTTGGGCATACGACAAATACCTCTTTTTCTTGGCTCATTTGATGCTTCTCTCATTGAAGCCACTGCTGCCTCTTAACCTCTCACAATTAATCTCAAATTATTGGGAAAAAGTGGTCTAGCTATCACCGTGCCCTGCGTGACTACTCTTGAAATTAAGGTTACATTGGGACTTGCATGGGGGTTCCGCCCATAAGTATATGTGCTACCGGTATGACTATCACCCTTACTAGAGATACAGAGTTAATCAACCCCGAAGTGGTGCAAAAATGCACCAGACCATAAGGGAATAGAATGTTAGGTACCTTTCTCGACAGGTAAGGAATGACCATGGGGCCTGGCAGCATTAGCTGGGGTGTTGTGTGCATGGCTCCAGCAGACTGAGTTGAGGGGATAACACCGAATGTTGACCATAGGAAGCTAGCTAATTGCTTTGTGGTTATTTGCCCTAACACAGGAGATACTAGAGCAGTTTTTCTCTTTGTAACCATCATTGGTGCCATGGTAGTTGGGAGCGGGGTTGTAGCGACCATAGGCGTCTGCTTACTTTGCGACATCATCCTCGTACCTATTTTTTGTTGTCTCTTGAATTGCTCATTCTCATGTCTTAACTCTTAATCTATTCCCAAAGATGGCACCAAATTGATGCCAAAAATAATTTTCCAGAGAACCAATTAAAAGCAAAAAAGTAATCTTGTATTTCTAATAAAATAATTATCCTCTTACAATTTTATATAAAGTCTTTTATATGACTAAGAACCCCATTAATTGGGATTATAACCGCCTATTATTTACATACATTAAAATTAATAATATGAAGCCACATGTAGCCCCTATTCCCTTTTTTTCAATTGTGCGTTGAACTACTGGAACTAAAGTAAATCTGAGTATAGCTTTATTATCATTTAAGTGCATCTCTACTCTTCCTCTGAATGTAGCTTGGTTATCTTTTGAGTGCATCTTGGACAACCGGGTCTACTTGGCTCATAAAGGGTATTATATCTAAGCCCAATTCCAATTATAGCAGCCCTAACATGTGCCTTTAGCTTGGTCTTATTGTATCCACATCAACTATAAATCCATTATTGACTACAATCTTCGTAATTCTAATTCTAACTAATTACATCTTATTCTACTCATCGTAATTTCTTAAGATTAAGTACTTAATCTAGCAAACCTTTAACTAAGTTTTGTTCTTAACTTATTTGATTCAGGAATGATTCACTCATTAGACTTTATTTATAGACCTAATCTTATAATTTATCATATCAAGAATTTAATTTAATCTATTAACCCTCAAGTTGTTTGACTAATTTATAGTTTAATATTATTGATACTTTTTATTCAAATGAATTTGGCATTTTTTTATTAACAATCAATCTCCATAACAATACACAATTTAGGCTTTTACAAATAGTCGAGGTTTACTTATAAATTACAATCAAATCTTTTATATCCAATCATTCGACCTTCAACTACATATTTTGGTCCTAGTAAATTACACATATGATAAAATTAACTTAACAATTTAATCAAATTAATCAAATTATTTGATTAATCGATAATTATTTAACCCAATTAACCAAATTCAAAGCCAATTCAAGTTGTAAAAATAGCTAGCATGTACTCAACTTGACAAGTCAAAGATTCTATTGAACTATCGCTGGAGCTCCACCACATGTCACGACCAAAAACTGAGTTCTAATGTCATCAAATAGTGTATCTTACTGCACCAATCAAAATCCCTATGCTAATTGTTGGTTTTGATTTTGTTTCACCACTCAATTTTAGCAAAAACCACTAACCCTACTGCTAGCCACCGCCACGCCCATTTTCAAATTACTTCTTTATCGTTGCCCAGAACTTCAAATTTAAGCTACCAATAGCTTCTACTTATCAAGCCCATTAGGTTATATCACTTGTTGCACTTAATCATTATCGGAGCAGAGCTTCCCATCACCAGCATCGATTGCTCCTTTTAGCCATTCGTCATTGCTGATTCACTAGAGATTGCTAAGGGAAATGGGTACCATTGTGTTCGTCTTTTAGAAAGGAGGAGAATGGTAGGTTAATTTTCAAGTTTTGCCACTTGTCGGTGAAGAATCGCAGGAGAATGCGCTGTGGATTGCATAGGTAAATTTGAAGAAGTGCAAGGGGCTTTTGGTGATTTAAAGGGTAGTTTTCAGTTATTACAATTTGACCCCAAGATTTTTTTAGCTTTCAATAAAGTCCTCTAAATAATGAGTGCCTTGAATTGAGCCATTTGACATGAAATATTCATAAGCTAGCACTGAAACTTTCAAAACATGTACAATTAAGTCTTTCTCTATTTATGTTTTGACCCCCTAAATTTTTTTTTAATCTAATTTATGGAATTCAAACTTTTAGTAATATTTTTGTGTTTATGAAATTAAGGGGTGTTACAGTATAGATAGCCTAATTTTACTAGTTATAGGCTAAGGATATTAACTTAAACATTAATAATAAAGGTGAAATATTAGCTTCATTCTCGTAAAATGTTTAATTGATGAGGTTTGATTAAACTAGCATGTCTAGGAGGTTAAAATGGTAATTTAGATTCAAAATAAAACCTAGATCGCCTTAATGGGTAACTATTAATGTGGATTTGATAATCAAGGAAAATAGACTGTGTATCTAAGTACTTCGATATGAAGACCGAGATAAGATGGTAATTGAGAAGAATAAGAAGGCTAGTGCAATTAGAATGTGTAAATAGCTATAATTACTTTAAGTAAAGGTTATGTTGTAGTGTCGATACTTATATTTGCTCTAATTGAAAATTGGTGATGAAGGTTGGAGCATTCCAGACCAGTAAAGTACTCCTATTGTGGGCATAGGATTCTAAGTGAGGTTATGAACCATATTCTTGATAAGAAAAGAATATATCCAATTTTGTGAATATCGACTTGGTCATATGCTGTCTGACATTTAGTGCTTTTCATGACATTTGAGTCTCTTCGTTGAATCTTGATGAATATGTTGCTTTTCACTATTCCTTAGTCTTGCCGGTTGATTCCATGGATAGTTACATTATCAATCTCAAATGTCATTTGAATGATCTTGTCGATTGATTTTTTTACCATTGTTTGAAGCTGTCATTCTATATTGTTATTGAAACAGTTTTGTCAATCAATTGATTTGTTGTTTCTTGAATTAGTTATGTTGGTTGTCCCGTGTCTCTTAGTCTTGCAAGTTGAATTCTGAAATTGGTTTTGATACTATTATGAGATGTTGATATGGTCGTGCAGATCGATATGCTATGCGATTTGAATTATGATGCCTAGTGTTCAAATTTGTTCATTGCCATTTTCATTTTCGAGCAAAAATAAAAGTTGAAAAAGTAGTTATGGTTTGAAAATGAAAGATAAAATTGTATTTGCATGTTTTGTTGGAAGTAATGATTATATTAGGTATAGAATAGAAAAGTCGGTTGATTTATATTTTTTATATTTAAAAATATTTTTTTAAATATATGTATATTTTATTAATTTTAAAATGATAATGGGTACTTTATATCAAATTAAATTTGAATTTGATTGATGTAGTAGTAGGAAGGTAGGGTAGGTTTCAAAAAGAGTTGAAAATAAAAATAAAGAATATTTTGACTGAAAATGAATAAAAAAGTGAGAGTCACTTTTGTTATCATTTTATGTTAAAAATGAAAAAGGGTCTTGAGAGCACAAATTAATGGGCACTAAGCACTTTATTTTGAATTATTATAAATAAGGTTAGAGTAACACCTCAACTTGAAAGAGGTACCTCTTAGGCAGTGCGATAAAGTGCATTTAAATTTTTATCTCAAATCATAAGGGTATTAAGATCTATTTACATCAGTTAATGTATGATCTTGGGAATGGGATTACACATCTCACCTTCATAGCCAAAAGTTGAATAGAGGTTAATATGTGCTATGTGCTACATGATTAGACCTTCACTAAATTTAAAGTATCATATTTTTAATTTTTGGTAGTAAATAGATAATTAAGAGTGATCATGAACTATAATCTCATTCCCCATCAAATGTTTTAAAATACGATTGAATCAAAATGCATCATTGGTGAAAAAGTCAACCATACTGTCCTCTCATAATTCAAAGATCAAGCATAGAGGTGTCAAAATGGGTTGGGCTGCCTGACACAACTCGGTTTGTTTAATTTTTTAATATAGGTTGGTCTGGACTAGCTCATTTGAAAATCTATCTCGATTTGAAATTTTGCAACCCGAGACCGGCTTGGCCCGCAAACCATGGGCTAGCCTAGCTTGCGGGCTAAACGAGCTAGCTTATAGGCTAGCCCACTTAGCCAACAAAATTTTTTTAATTTAAATTTTAAATTCTAATTTTTAAAAATTTAAGAATTTATAATTTTTAAATTATAAATTATCAATTTACAATTTTTAAATTACAAATTACAAATTATTTTTGAAATTCATAATAGTAAAAGTAAAAAGCAAATAGTATCTATATAATCTAGAGTACTATTTGTTATATTATAGAATTATTGAAGATCACATCATAGCAGCTTTCTCCACTCATACTGTGATCTGATGTCATCCATGACGTCTTTAAGATTGATTTTCTTTTCTCAATGACTCCAACATATCATCAAGAGCCTTTTATGAATATAATGGTATATCATCATTTGGATCTTGAGATTCTCCAACAAGACATCCAAATTGATTATTATCAGTCTTTGATTTAGACGTTCAGAAAAGGCTCTTGATGATATGTTGGAGTCATTAAGAAAAGAAAATCAGTCTTAAAGATGTCATGGATGACACAGATCACAGTGTACTCTTTAAACAGATCTAAAACCTTCAGCACAAGCCTTTTAAAAAATGACCATCATGATATAGGAAGTATCTAACTCATAATTGTTTAATACAGAATCCCTCAGCCTTCCATTAGGCTAGGGTATCAAAAAAGAAAATAAAATAAAGAAAACTAACATTTGGTCGCTCAGCACCAAGGAATAAAAACTTTAATCAGCTTGTGATGAATTTATTTATTTTTGAAAAATAAATATTAAGTGAAAATAATTCCTATTTATAGAAGTATTGAGCATGCTAATACATTTCTTGATAGGACTACTGATAAAACTCAATTACAAAGATTTTTAGGTAGTTTAAATTATATTTTTCCTTATTATAAAAATCTGACTGATGATACAGCTATTCTTTATGATAGACTTAAAAAGAATCCAAAGTCGTGGAGTGATAATCACACCCATGCTATTATTAATATAAAAAAATAAAGTCAAACATTTGCCTGGTTTAATGTTTTCTAATCCTAATTGGGATAAAATAATAGAAACTGATATATCTGATATAGGTTATGGTGGTATTTTGAAATAAATTAAACCTAACAATAAACAAGAGATTCTTGTTCGTTTCTATTCTGGTAAATGGAATAATAGTTAGAAAAATTATGCTACGATTGCCAAAGAGAATTTTGCAATTGTTAAATGTGTTTTGAAATTTCAAGACGATCTTTATAATCAATTTTTTACAATAAAAATTGATTGTCAAGCCGCTCAATTTATGTTTAATAAAGATTTTAAGCATAATATTTCTAAACAAATGTTTACGTGGTGGCAAGCTTATTTAGCCCCGTTTGATTTTAAAATTATTTATAAAAAGGGGATAGATAATAGTCTCTTCGATTTTTTAACTTGAGAATTCTTGTAGGGTCAATGATTCCTCATAATAGAGGAAGAGGTGCCAATCCCTTCTCTAATAGAGGAGGACAAGGTTCTAATGTAGCTATTCCAAGGCTATTGATATAGTATGGCAAACAGAAGCTTATAGCTTCAAATATTTCCTAAGCATCATATGTTTCTTCTAGCCCTAACCCAAATCTTACCTAAAATGATCCATTGTTTGCAGAATTTCTGCAATTCAAATAATTTAAGGAAAGTTATGATAGAGTTTCCGGTTCTAACCAATCAGCCCTGTTGAAACCAGAAGAATCTAATAGATCTTATAATCAATCTTTTGTTCATGTTGCTTCTAATACAGCCACCCATGTTAATAAGGATTCTCTCACAGCATTCGAGCAAAAGGACCACAAGGAGATAATAATGATCCTTGAACATAATGTTCTCAAATGGAGACATGATCCATGGATAATAATCCAAAGGTATTTGGATACAATATCATATGCTATTAGGTCTTGTAAACCCAGGTCGTATTATGAAAGTATTTTAATAACTACTGGTTCTTGTGAGATTTCTCATTTTTATCCAAGCTCACAAGACAAATCTATTTTTAATTTTTCGAAAATTGTTATTAAAAACTCATTTCAATTGAGGAATGGGGAATATCCTCTCTTAAAGAGAAAGAGTTTTTTATTAAAGATAATAGAGTTATCTATAAGTTTAATTTTTAAGATTATATCCAAGCTTTCCAAAATGTATTTTTATATGAAAATTCCAGGAAAAAACACACATGGTTTATAAAGGTGTATCCTGAAGTTTTCAAACATTAGATTCCAAATTGGTTTTTAAACTGGTGGAAATCATACAACCTGACTTATCACATTCTTCCAGACCAATTTAGATAGGCATTGGACAAATGGGTCAATTGTTCTCCTAAAATTAAGGAAGCTGAAGCTAAAAACCAGATGGTTTTAAACAAAGCTGCAATCTTCTTTTTTATGGAGTTTTAAATTCCTTGGATTTGGAAATGGGTTCCAGAAGTCAATTTTTCAAATGATAATATTCCTTGTCTCTACCAAACATTTTACATTAAGTGGTGGAACAAGATGTTGCAGACTGATACGGCCACTAGAAAAATAGAAGGCCAAGAAACTTTGCATAATAATTATTAAGGCCACACAAAGTTATATAAATTCTGCTGATAATGATAAAAAGAAAGAAGCTTCATCAATTTTGAGAAAAGATTCTAAGAAAATTAAAATGCGAAAGGGTAAATTGTCTAAAGCAGATTTGTTAAAGGAGGTCCTTAATATGCTCCAAGAAGTATTAAAGGATTAGTTTGCTGATGTTGATGAAGACATTGAATTTTTCAGTGATACCAGAGATATAGTGTTAATGGCGACTTTGTCTAAATCAAAGATTGATGATAATCAATTTGGATGTCTTGCTGGAGAATCTCAAGATCTAAATAGTGATATACAATTATATTCAGAAAAGGCTCTTAATGATATGTTGGAATCATTGAGAAAAGAAAATCAGTCTTAAAGACATTATGGATGACATCAAATCATAGTGTGAGTGGAGAAAGCCGCTGTTATGTGGTCTTCAATAATTTTGTAATAGGACAAATAGTACGTTGAATTATATAGATGCTATTTGCTTTTTACTTTTAATATTATGGATTCAAAAATTTTGAAATCCACATAGTTTTCTTCTTTTACTCTTCGGACTTCAGAATAATATTTTGAAATCCGTAATAGTTTCTTTCGTTTTCTATATATAGGCTCTCAATTGTATATTTAGGGAGAGAGCACAAAAAAAGCTAGATATTTTATTTGCTTTCTTAGAATTTTTATCTGTAAACACTTTGTATTTATTTTCAAAAAATAAATAAATTCATCACAAGCTGATTAAAGTTTTTATTCCTTGGTGCTGAGCGACCAAGGTTAGTTTTCTTTATTTTATTTTCCTTTTTGATACCCTAGCCTAATGGAAGGCTAAGGGATTCTGTGTTAAACAACTATGAGTTAGATACTTCCTATATCATGATGGTTATTTTTGAAAAGGCTTGTGCTGAAAGTTTTAGATCTATTTAATGAGTTAGCTAAATAGGTTTCAATTTTAACAATCTTCCATATATGACTTGATTTTACTGTGTTTGCTCGTATTAGCCAGGGAAGGCGTTGAAAGGTATTTTGGTATCATGTGAGGTTATATGAGTTGGCTGGAAAAATTTAGGTAATTGTTTTTCTTGTGTTCTGACTACATGTTGGACGTTCGTGAACTCATTATAGATCCGATCCTCCTTCATAAGAGCCTGCTCCCTAATGTATGGTATCAGAGACATGGTATATAGGTTGTATTTATTCTCTAGTTGTTTAACACATTTCCTTTTAATGAATTTTCTCAAAGGGAAATCTTCTATTAAAAATTCTTGTTTGGAAGAAATGAATCTTCCAGAAAATATTAATTTGCTTAATAAATGGACCATTCCTAAAGTGGATCCAAAGGTGATTTATCAATTGGGTACTTTTGAAAAAATTGGTTTAAAACGAATTGTTAAAACAACCGAGGAATATATTCCTTTTAATAAAGATGATATTTCTCTTCAATTATTACATAGATCTAACATTGATAAGTATAGATATGAGTTTAGATTTTTACATATTGGTTTAATACAAGTTGCTTTTAAGCCACTTACTCTTGATAAATTGCCTGATAGTTTTGTTGCTATTTTATGTGATGCTTGTAATCTTAATTGGAAACATTCAATTATGAGTATGCTCATGGCCCTATCTATTTTGATGTTTATCCCAATTTATAGCTTTCTTTATCTGATGTAAATATTTTACATGCTTTAACATTAAATGTTAAACTTCATGGTTATAATTATATGCCAAATACCAAAATAATTTGTATTTATTATCATATTTATTATAAACCACTTTACACACTTAATCCTATGTGCAAAATGATTAATAAACATAATAATGAAACAATTTTAATTGAAACTAATTTTGTCAGTTTCATATTATACTACTCGCAAGCCTATTAAATGGGAAAAAGTTAAGTTTCCTAATAATTGAAAAATTGAAAAATTTGTCCCGATTCAACCTATAATACAAACTGAGGTTAACTAAATAATACAAACTCCTGATGGAGATGTGTCTATTCAATTTAAATATAATAATAATAATTTATTAAAATCTTTTAAATCTACTAGATCTTCATTTTCTTTTCTTGATCCGTTAGATTATGTTGTTGATAGCCCTAATATGTCTCATGCTTCAACTTCTAGGATTAGAGAATTTACTTCGAATGTTAGAAAAGATAATAATCTTGAGACTATATTTGATAAATTATTTCACCTTCTAATATTGTTTGTGGTGTTTCTAATAATAAAAGTGATGATTCTTTTGAACCAACTAAGTTTAAAATGGACTTTTCTGTGAGAAATACTCACATTTAATTTATTGGTTTTAATGGTTAAAAACAAAATGAATTTTAGTCCTAGTTCTTATCATAAAAATTTAATAAAAATTGAGTTTAATAAAGATAGATGGAAATCTTTCCATGAATAGTTTTTTAATAATTTCACTACAGACCAACAATCTAATTTTCAAAATGAATTTTATAAATTTGTCACTAAAAAGGATCAATTAATTCCTTTTGTTCCTTGGTTTATGGTTACTTATATTGAACCTTATCTTTCTATGTTAGAAAGAACTTATATTTATGAAAATGGTAATAAAAAAATATATTTTTCCACCACAAGAAACTTTTTATGTTGAAGGAAATAATAATTTGTACTTCACTGCTTTCCATAAATTATTAATCAATGAAAATATGGATGTTTTTGGTAGAGAGATGAATAAGTTAATTAAACAAAAAAATTATAGTAATCTATATTTGAATGTTCTTGGTGAAAGTATTTATACTATTGATCAAAAACTTTCTAATATTGTTAATGGTATTCATAAACTTAATAATTTTTTTGGCGATTTAGAAGAAAAAATTAATAAAACTGTTATTTCTTTTGACTTACCTAATTCCATTGCAATGCCTAGTATTCAACCTCCCCCTGAAATTTATAATTTTAGGTTAAGAGATATGTCTGAACTTGAAAAGTTTATAACTAAAAAGTTTGCTGAGTTTAAAATTTCTACTCTTAATAATAGTGTTGATGATGAATCTTACCAGTATGCTAATAATGAGAAAGTTAATAAACTTCAAAAATATGCTAATAGACCTACAAGAAGTACTTATTATTATCCCCGTCCTTCACCTTAAGATGTTTTGCATGAAGAACAAGATCTTATTCTTAATAATTCTTACTTTGGTAAAAATATTTATGAATGGAATTTAGATGGTTTTACGGAGTATCATATTTATAATTTGATGCATCGTATGTTAATGTATAGCACTGTTTGTAAGAATAATGGTAATTTTGATAAAATTATTGCTAAAATGATAATTGCTGATTTTACTAGACAACTTAAAGGTTGATGGGATAACTATTTAACCCAAGCTAATAAAGAAGAGATTCTTAATATGGTTAAATAAGAGCATGAGGGTACTAGTATTGGTAGTGTTAGTGCTAAAAATGCTGTTTATACTTTAATTGTGACTATAATAGAACATTTCATTGGTCATTGGACTAATAATTCTGAGTATATTAGAACATTGCTTAATGGTTTAAAGTGTCAGAGTCTCACCTCATTTAGGTGGTATAAAGATACCTTTTTGTCTAGAGTTATGGAACTCCCTGAGTCTAATAGTAGTCACTAAAAATCTAAATTTGTTGATGGTTTGCCTTCTCTCTTTGCCGAAAAAGTTAGAAAAACACTTAGGCAAAATGATGTTAATACTGTTTATGATAAGTTTACTTATGATAAATTAATTGGAACTTGTATCCAAGAGGGTTTAAATTTGTGTAATGAGATAAAATTGAATCAATAGATAAAACGTAATAATATTACTGAGAAAAAACAGTTAGGACAATTTTGTGGTCAATTTGGTATGGATATTCCTAATTAGGTTAATAATAATAAAAACCAAAAAGACAAAGACATATTTTATAGAAAGAAAAAATATAGAAAAAAGTCTCATAGGAAAGTTAGAGAAAAAGAAAGAGAAAAAAATAAGAGAAAACAAAAATTATAATAAAAAACTTTATAAGAAATTTAAAAAAATATGATGCTTGTTACAAATGTGGTAAAATTGGTCACTATGTTGATAAGTACAAAATGCGCTCTAAGATTAATAATCTTGATATAGATGATAAAATGAAAGATGTTCTTTTTAAGCTTATGCTTGATTCTTCTGATAGTAATTGTGATAGTGATTCTTCCTCTAATGATGATTCTTTGAATGAGTGTTAAAATAATAATTCAGAATTTGAATGTACTCCTTGTAAAAATGGTGAGTCTTGTATTAATAGTGATAGTAATAAATATGATAATGAAGAATTATATAAACTCATGTCCCAGTTTAATATTGATGAAGTTAATGTTATTGATAATAACAGTGCTTTAGAGTTTCTTAAGTTAATAAAAGACCCTAATTTAAGGTCTAAAATAATTGATCAATTTGATAATATTTCTTCGTCTTCTTCCTCAAAACCTGAATTTGTTTTAGATAATAAGAATAATGAACCTTATTTTATGTATGAAGTTTATAAGATGCTTGATAATAGAAATAAAAATAGTAACCCTACTTCTGTTAATGATCTAAAATAGGAAGTTGATAGTTTGAAAAAAGAGATTATAGAAATTAAAAGAAATAATGTGTTTCTTGAAGAAAGAATGAGAAAATAGGAAATTTCTCAAGGTAAATAGGCTATACCTAGGTTAGATAATCTTGAAAGTTTGTTTGATCATTTTCCTAATAATTTTCCTACTAATTTCCAAAGTGATGATTTTCTTTCTAAATTAAAAATGGTTACATCACAGAAATGGTTAGTTAAAATTAATCTTTTGATTGATAATAAATTTTCTAAAGAATTGATTGCTTTGGTTGATAGTAGTGCTAACCTTAATTGTATTCAAGAAGGTCTTATACTTACTAGATATTTTGAAAAAACTTCTCATATCCTTCATTTTGCCAATGGTGAGAAACTTGATATTAGTTATAAATTGTCAAAAGCTTTTATTTGTAAAAATAAAACTTGTATTCCTTCAAGTTTTCTTTTGGTCAAAAATATTTCAAACCAAATTATACTTGGTACTCCTTTTTCAAAGAAAATATTTTCTTTAAAAATGATTTATCAAAAATGTTTTATAGGAACTTATGATAACAAAGACTTACATTTTTAGTTTATAGCTGAACCTTTTTCTAGAGTTCTTAATAGGATTGAGGAATTGCTTAAGGCTAAAACTGCTCATCTTAATTTTTTAAAGCATGAAATTGTTAGTTTTGATATTGATGAACAATTAGCTAATCCTAAACTTAAAGAAAAAATTTCTTTTTTTGAAAATCAATTTTCTTTATCTGTGTGTAATGAACATCCAATACTTTTTGGAATATGAAAAAGTATATTGTTGATCTTCCTTATGAAAATAATTTTGATGGAAATATCCCAACTAAGGCTAGATCTTGTCAGATGAATTATGGATATTTGATTTATTGCAAAAAGGAAATTGAATCCTTATTGCAAAAGGGTCTTATAAGACCTACAAAATCTCCCTGGTTATGCACTGCTTTTTATGTTAATAAACATAATGAACAAGAATGTGGTGCTTCTAGATTAGTTATAAATTATAAACCTCTTAATAAAATTTTAAAATGGATTAAATACCCTATCCCTAATAAAAAGGTTTTACTTGATAGGTTATTTGAGGCTAATATCTTTTCTAAATTTGATTTAAAATCGGGTTATTGGCAAATTCAAATTATAGAAAAAGATATGTTTAAAACTGCTTTTAATGTTCCTTTTGGGCAATGTGAATGGAATGTTATGCCCTTGGGTATGAAGAATGCCCTTTCAGAATTTCAAAAAATTATTAATGATATTTTTAGTCCTTATAGTAATTTTATTATTGTTTATGTAGATGATATTTTGGTTTTTTCTAATACTATAGAAAACCATTTCAAACATCTTCATATTTTTAAACAAGTTATTATTAATGATGGACTTGTCATTTCTAAATCTAAAATGATACTTTTTCAAACTAAAATTAAATTTTAGGTCATTTTATTGAGAAAGGAAAAATAATTCCTATTTATAGAAGTATTGAGTTTGCTAATAAATTTCCTAAGAGGATTATTGATAAAACTTAATTACAAAGCTTTTTAGGTAGTTTGATTATAAATTATCAATTTATAATTTTTAAATTATAAATTACAAATTATTAATTTTAAAAAATTATAAATTTATAATTTATAATTAAGAATGTATAATTTATAATTTATTAGTTTATAAATATATAAATCAATAATTAATAATTTATAATTTTTAAATTATAAATTAATAAAAATTATAAATTATAAAAAAATAAGGGAAATTGTAATGGCTACTTTAGCTACTAAATTGACCATTGGTCAGAAATTGTAACGGCTACTTTAGCTACTAAATTGACCGTTGGCTTTGTTGCCAGCAATTTGCTTGTCTTTTTCTTGTTTTTCATTTTTTCTTTTTTTAAAAACACCAAATGACCACTATAAATAGTGGTCATTTGTTATAAAAATGTTTCCTATCAAAATCTCTCAAGCCTCAAATATTCTAAAATTTTATTTCTTATTCTACAATTTCTCTCTAATCTAATAATATATAAATAAATTATCTCTTTTATTTATTTCGTACATATTATTAAATTTATTTGGTGGAGCTTTGAATAAAGGTCTATCAATTTGCTACTTCATGGAGCCATGAATGGTGGTATATCATATTGCAATTTCTTAATTGTTATTACATCTTTTGCGGTAACATTTATTTTTTTTACAATTTAATTTGTGTTAATCTTTGTAAATTTTATTTGTTAATTGTTCATATTTAGTTGATTATAAAAATGAAGAAATTTTTGAATCTTGCTAGTAGTTCTAAAAATAAAAAAACTGGTAGTTGCTATATGGCCCCTCTGAGGGTAGACCAACATTCTCCTTTAAATGACACCTCAATTCGTCCCCCCACTCAACCCGCCAGACGCAGTATTAGTCATCAATTTGTAGATGAAAAATATAATTTAAACATGAAAGAATATAATTTTATTGTACAAACATCCACATCTTTGCATAATACTGAATCACAAGAATAATATCATCCCACTACCGATAAAATATATGAAGAAAACCCCCTAGATGATGATGAAACACAAGAACCCGATGATATTGACACACAAGCACCCGATGATATTGACACACATAATGATACACATGGGAATAAAAAAAGAAGATTAATTGCTATTGGCCTTCCCGATTTGGTGCATTGTAAAATTTGTCATGCAGTTTATAAACATAGAAAAGAAGGTGGAACAAGTACAATTAAAAGATATTTAGACACTCTTCATCCGGGTTGGAATGAAGAGGGAGTGGGCGTAGAGGGTCATCACAACTTTATTGAAATGAATCAGGTGAGCTACAAAGTTGGAGATGTAGTCAAGAAAATATGAGAATAGGCTTATATAGATTAATTGTACAAAATGAGTTACCTTTTACTTATGCTAAAAATGAATTAGTAACTAGATATAATCAAATGTATTTACAATCGGCTTATAAACCTATTTCACGTGATACTTGCTATGATGATGGGTATAAACAATATTTAGCAAAAAATTTAAATTTAATTAAAATTTTTGATAATTTGAAATGTAGAGTTTCTTTTACGTCCAATATGTGGTTAGGTAGAGGCAATTTGCATTATTTATGTGTTACGACTCATTGGATTGATGATAATTAGTGCATGCAAAAAAGAATAATTGAATTTTAACAACTTGATCATCCCCATACGGGTATTCATATTTATGAAGCAATTAGAGATTGCCTTAGGGGTTGAAAATTAATGGATAAAGTTATGTTTATGTCTTTTGATAATACATCTAATAATACATCTGCCGTAAGAGAATTAGTTAAATTAATAAACCCTTTAGAAAATTGCATTTTTTCTATGTTAGGTGTTTTTGTCATATTATTCATTTATGTTGTAAAGATGGTTTAGAAAAAAAATTAATTTTTAGTAGGTAAAATTAGAAGTGCTTTAACACATATTATGGCTTCGTCAGTTAGAATATGAGAATATAAAGATTTTGTCAAGATTGTAGGACAAGATTTGTAATTTCTTACTTAGATTCTCAACATAGGTGGAACTCTACATATAGAATACTTAGTGAGGCAATGCCTTATAATCATATAATTAGTAAATTTTGTAATAAAGAAATGTTTGATGATTATGGTGAACCATTTTTACATGATGCGGATTGGAATATTGTGAAAGTTCTTGCTCCACTTCTTCAAACATTTAATGATAAAACTAAAATTATGTCCAGTCATTTTTATCCAACATCTAACTTATTATTATATACACTATATGAAATTGCTCAATTATTTGATATTCATAGACATGATGAACATTTAAGTGAAGTAATTTGTGCAATGGAAAAAAAATTTCTTAAGTATTATAAAAAAAACCCTACATAGCAATTATTTCAAGTGTTTTAGATCCTACATTAAAGTTAGATATGTGTGTTGTATTAATGCAAAAATATAATGATTTTATACTTCATGAGGATTTTAATTATGAAGAAGAAAAAACAAGAATTTTAGATATTTTGAAAAATTTGTATAGTGTTTATAGACAAAATTGTGGGATACGACAAATGCATATAGGTACGCAACGGGCATTTACTAGCAAAAGAGGAATGTTTGCATCTTTATATAATTTGATGAATGAAAGACCGTCAAGCTCAAGACCTAAAAGTAGCGCGGAGATATCACTATATTTACAAAATGCATGTGAAGAAGATTATGAAGGATTCGATGTGTTGGTGGAAGAATAATGCTAAAGTGTATCAAATTCTTTCACGCATTGCTCGAAATGTACTTGCACCTTAAATGTCAACGGTGGTATCTGAGAGTGTTTTTAATGTGAGCAAGCACACATTGACCGATACAAGATCATAGTTAAAATCCAATTCAATCAAGTTTTGTATTTTTTGGAAGGATTGGCTAGACCAAGAGTATAGAAACAAAAATTTGAGAAAGGTTAAGACCGTATTGCTTCAATTTGAAGAAGACGATGAAGAATGCTTGAAACTACATCCACCACCGCATCTCAATTTGAGAGTGATTTAGACCACTTCAGTGAACATCTGGTTTATCATTTAACATGTTTAGATGTTTAGATATTACAAAGTTATTTATTTATTTATTTTTTATTATTATTATTTACTTTCATTTAAAGGTTTGGTCAAATCAACCTCTATATAATTATTTTTTTTAAATTAATGATGGGTGGAGGGGTTCATGCCAAACCCCTCGCCATCTTATTTGGTGGTATTTTTGGAAAAATATAATTGATAAAAAAATTAATATAAGTATAAATTTTTAAGTTTTTATAGAAATTTAAGTGTTGTAAAATATTAAACATCACATAAGTATAAATTATTAAATCTTTTAAAAAAGTATAAGTGTTGAAAAAAATATTAATAATAACATAAATATAAAAACTTCAAACTTTTAAATTCATTTTCAATTTTTTTTAAAAAAAGAAACTCGCGGGCCAACTGCGAGCCGGACCATCGAGTTCGGCTCGTATATAAATTGGCTCACTTATATAGTGGGTTGGTTTTGAGTTGAGCCGGACTTTTCAATTTTCAGTTCGTCATGGTCTGGATCGTGAATGGCTTGAGAGTCGGCCTGGCTCGGCCCGGGACTGCCATGAATCGTTTGTTAAATGAGCTGGGCTGGCTCGACCCAACCAATTTGACACCTCTAATGAAGCGTACGATGATAGTTGAAACTTGAATGACATGAAACTAGTACACCTTTCTTCATTTTAAAGGGTTAAAATAAAAATAAAAAACAAAAGTTGGTCCAATCTGTAATGAGTAAGGGCTTATTTGGTTTTATTTTCAAATCCTCTTTTTCCATTTTTTACTATTATAAAAATAGAAATCATCACTTTTTAAAAATTTTCATTCAACATAATTTCAATTTTAATTTTTCAAATACATTTTTTAATAACCTATATATTTTTTTCTAATAACTTATATATTTTTTCTCTCTATTCTATTATTTCTATCTCTTTGTACCCACAACTTATTAAAATTAATTTAATTATTATATTTTCAAATATTTTATTTAAATATATTTTTATTTTTACATCACATTACATAATTAATTTTTATCTTTTTAGAAATAATGGAAATGAAAATTAGAAATGAGGATAAAACTAAACAGCCGTAAATGATCCAATTGTCTGCCCCGGCCCATTTGAAGTCCCCCTTTTTGGCTACCCTTATATTTTTTATCAAAGAAAGAGGGAACAAAAGGAAACAGCATATTTCAGTCCTGTTCGTGCTGCTCATTTCTCACTATTTCTTTTTATTTTTAACTCATTTGTTTTTCCTATTTAACAATAAGCGGAACTTCATAAGCACAGCCATGAACGCCACAGGTAGTACGATGACGCTAGCTCGATCAGTATTCTGCCCCGCGCTTCATTCCCAAATATCTGTTGGTTTCTTCCGTACGATTTCGCCGGTCACTGGTTTTAGTGGGGCAGACCGGCCGGCGCCCATCGGACACGGTGCTATGCGGTGCGCCACGACGAAATCCGTCGGAGAGGAGAGGAAGTCTCCGGCTCGACTTGCTGAGGTTCAGCGGCTCTTGTATCAGGCCGAGGAGCGGTACAAAGCTGCTGGAGGTGGCGTCGAGCCCATCCCCAAAATAACACTTGGTAAAGATTTATTTGTGGAATTGTTTGTTCTTTTTTATGTGTTTTGGGGGCAAAGTAACCTCTGTTTTTGGTTATGATGATGGTTGTGAATGTGAACTTTTGGACTCTGAATGGTTGATGGTGAGTTTATGAGTCAAGATTCAGCTTATGTGAAGTTGAATGATTGTGTTTTGGTGGATTTTGATTGTTGATAATTGGTACTACTATTACTGCTGTCAAATTAAAGTCTTAGAATTGGAATTATAGATCAACCAATTCCAGGAACTAACAATTGTGGGTGCAAGATTGTACTGTGGGAATTGGTTGATCAGGTGGCTGAACTGAAATTTTGATTTGGTAGTGGTCTTATTTGGTTGTAATGAGAGCTTTAGGAATGAGTAGTGCAGGCTAAGCCGGTTCAGTAAAATAAGCATGATGCAGGCATTTTCAGGACCTTGATGTACCATCTAGCTCATTGTTTGCAGGAATGCTCTTGGCTTCATATGAGGTAGCCATTGTTTTAGTTTATCTTGGGTGCTCAACAGTGTTTGGCCTTCCATAAGTACTATTTATAGTGCTTAATGTATTTCCAAAGATTCAGAAAAGTAGAAATCATTGTACTGAAGAAGCCAAAAGACTTAATTGAGCCGTAACCAGTATCCTGCTTTTGTAGAGCTCTCTAAACTCTGGCACCTCTGCTTAGCAATAAATTGTTTTTAGTCTTCGAAGACCTTACACTGCAAAAAAATTCTTCTTAGACCCTAGCTTTCTGTCTTATTGCTTCATATCAAAGGATTCTTCCTCTGAACATAAAGTTTTCTCCAGTAGTTAGTGCTTTTTCTACTATTTTACCCAAACTCATTATTACATTATTCTTGTTATCTCTAATAAGTATTAAATGAAAGGTCATCAATTGAGCTGCTTAGTTTCAGGATGTTCTTTCTGTCTTGCCTGCATTCATCTCTAGTTTTCCTTTCTTCTTCTTGGACATCTCATTTCCTATTGCTAGTCATCAGCCTCCACACAGTTCCTAAGGGTTATCTGCTCTTTTGTTGCTTTTGAAGTGGAGATCACCTGGATTATGATCAATATTAAAGGACAATGTGCGTTAGATACTGCACAAAAGATGTTTTGTCCTGAACTATTTTCCCCTCTAATGGAATATGAAATGTTCCCCGGAGCAGATCTTGAGCCAAAATCTGTAATCTTTATGTTTTCTCCTGATACTTTATTGACGCCTTAGAATGAAGATTCATTTTTCTTATTCTTATTATTATTGTATATTGCATCTATCACATCCGCAACAAATCGTTTTTTGCTATTCTTTAAGAATATATTTGTATTTATGGCTGTTGATATTTGATAATCTATCAAAGGGATATCCAGGCTCTGTAACTTGACAATATTAACTCCTCTAGGATTAATCATTATCATATTGAATAATTCCTTAGACTGCCTGATGCTTTGTCAAAGTTTGGTGATTCAATTGCAGGAGATTTTAATTATGCTTTATCTTCCCTTTTTTGTTTGCTTTTGTGGTGGTTGTATTAGAGGGTTGTCTTGAAAATAATATAGGATACTTTAGTCTTCTGTTCTTTGCCCAACCTTTCAGTAGATGCTATTTCAAAGGTTTGCTCCTAATTATGCTGGTTTTCTCCAACTTTCAGTTGATAGTAGTGAATGGGCCATTGAGCATTTTGTTTCTGTTTTATCTTAGAAAATGAATGTACGCATGGTGATGTAGAGTCAGAGCATCTAAACGTTCTACTAAGTACCAAGTGGGTTGAGAAAAAAGAAAGAAGTGATCTCAGCTAAACAGCTGATTTTTTCTGGTGTAAAACCCAGTGAGGCAGATCATAATTCTGCAAAGAAAAGAATATTAGTCCAGCCTGCCGTACAAATGTTAAGGCCTCGATAAGATAGTGCAGGCTAAGACCTTTTAACTTCTCTTAATCGATCTATAATTAGTAACTTAAACTTCCTAAACACCAGTTACTAGAATGTAAGTTACAAGGAACAACTCCCTACACAAAAATAAAACACTGGAAGTAAGAAACAAGGTTTTTGACCCGAAAATCTGACTTATAACCAGAAAATATAATTTAAATTATTTCTTTTTACTAATGCTCTTACATCAATTACATTGGGGTGAAGAGAACCTCAAACCTGAGGAGAAAATCTTGATATATTCGTCATATATAGATTAACCAATTATCTTCAACTCTTCCTTAGAAATCCAAGTGCTTTCAGTTGTTGGTTTTCAACCACTCGACAAGAAATGTACAGTATTGGTGTCCCCCTCGTAACTATGCTTCCTCCATGTCAAGAATATCCTTAGTAACCTCTCTAGGTTTCTTTGGATTATGTTTTATCCATTTCTTGTCTATAGACAGCTTTATGTCATCATCAAAACCATGAAATTTAGATAAATTGGCAAAATTAAAGATAGGATTGATTTGAAGATCATCTAGTAACTCTAGCATGTGAGCATTAGAGCTTATTTCCTTCACAATTTTGCATGGCCAATCCTCCTTGAAGCTAGCTTATGGTATGCACCTTTTTGGAAGTTTCTCTCTTTTGAGTTGGAGCATCACTCGATCACCTTCAGCGAATTCTTTGGAACGGCGTTGTCGGTTTGCTACCTCTTTTTAATGTTCATTACTAGTTTCAATGGCAGCTCTTACTTCATCATGTATGTGACGAATATGGTTAGCATATGCTACTCAATCTTCTCCCACTCTAGCCTTCCCGAGTAATGGAACTAGGTCTAAGACATGTTGAGGTTTATGTCTATTAGCTGCCTTAAAAGGGGTCTTCTTGGTAGCACGATTGATAGAATTATTGTAAGCAAATTCAGTTTGAGGCAGAATTATGTCCCATATCTTCACATTCTCTCCTACTAGGCGACACAACAAATTCCTAAGGCTTCAATTACAACTTTAGTTTGGCCATCCATTTGTGGATGATGTGTGCTATAATATTGAAGCCGTGTGCCTATCTTTCTACACAAAGTTCACCAAAAATGTTCCATGATCTTCACGTCTCTATTTGATACAATGGAACTAGGAACTCCATGAAAACGAACTTGCTCTTTGAAAAATAAATTTTGCCACATGAGATGCATCCCCAGTCCTAAAACATGGAATAAAACATGCTATCATAGAGAAATGATCAACTATAACCACTAGAGGGTGGAATCCCTTACATGTATTTGGAAGCCCAAGCATGGAATCCCTGCTAAGATGAACCTAAGGAGAAGAACCTACTGGTAATGGAGTATATGGGCTTGTACTTTGCGAAGTCCCTTTATCATATTGGCAAATTCTACACTTCTTAACTAGCCTTTCAACATCACGACTCATTCTTGGCTAATAAAATTGTTTAGCTACCATAGCTAATGTCTTGTCCCTCCTGAAATGTCCCTCTAGACCACCACATGTAGCTCTCTAATGATTTGTTCTCGAAGAGATCCTCATGCAATTGATTTCTAGAATAAAAATCCATCATGCATAAGGAATGGATGAGAGGTTGTAACAGATGAACACTGTAATTCTTTAATTATTTGGTTGAAAATCATTCATGTACTGATCATTTATGATCAAAGCTAATCACTTGGCTGCATAAAGTAGACAATAAGTAAATTCTTCTATGCAGTACATCTACACTCTATTTGATTTGCCACTTATATACTTAATAAAAAAAGTAAATTATTGAAGAAATGAACTCCATGTTGCATGCCTTAGGAGTAGCTCCCTTTGGGAATTAGTGCCAAAGAGCATCATGATTTGTCTGTTGCATTGCAGTAGATATTGTAATTAGTGTTGTCATGCACAAACTAAAGCATAATAATCAAGATCATAGGTTGAAAACACTGTTTATATTTTGTGAGTTTCTCATTGAAAAAGGCTACTAGTCTACCCTCTTGGCTAAGAACAACACCTATTCTCATGTGGGATGCATCATGCTCAATAGCAAATAACTTGCTGAAATCTAGCGGAACAAGTACAAGAGCTTTGTGTCATTGCTGTCTGAATACGCATAAAAGCCTATTTTTGCCTTTTTTGTCCACATACATCTTGTTCTCTCGATATAATCTATGATAGGACTCATAATTGAATTGAAATTTCAAATAAATTACCTATAAAAAGATGCTAGCTTATGGAAGCTATGCACTTTTTCTTCTTCTTCTTCTTTGGAAGGGAAGCTATGTACTTCTTCAATTGATTAGGCTGAAGGCGAATTAATTATAGCTTTTATTTTGGTAGCATCATGCTTTAAGCCCTTAGTTGAAACAATAAATCCCAAGAACATCACATTGTTGCTCAAGAAAGAACACTTCTTTAAGTTAATGTAAAGCTTTTCTCGATGAAGAACCCCTATTACTTGTTTTAAATGTTTCAAATGCTCAGATTTGTTACATCTAAAGATTAGAATGTCATCTAAGTAGACAACACCAAAAGAGTTGGGAAAGTGTCTCAATACTTATGTCATTACTTGCATGAACATGCCTGGTGCATTAGTGAGTCAAATGGCACGACCACACATTTATATAATCCTTTTGGTGTTTGAAACACTATTCCCAAATGCATTGATTTACATTGATGATATTTTTCTTTTCTTAGAAGATATCAAATTCACTCTCAACTTCTCTACCAATTTAAGGAATTTAGTTCAAATATATGGAATTATGCAGTCCTAGGAAAAGATGTTACTTGCAGAAAATGAAATTGACTTTCTTGGCATGCACATAAAAAATGGTCAATATTCCCTCCAGCCACGTGTTGCTTAAGAACTGTTGAAATTACTAGATGATCTTAATTCAAAGCAACAAATTCAACAATTTTTGGGAGTTATTAATTATATTTTTGATTTTATACCAAGGTTTGCATTCATCATAAGGCCACTACAAGATATGTCAAAGAATAATCCTCCAATTTGGGTACATGTACAAAGGAAGGCTGTTAGAATGATGAAATCCATAATCCAAAACTTTCCCCATTACAAATACCCTTAGATGGTAAAAGAGTCTTACAAATAGCTGCTAGTGTAAGTTTTTGGGCTATTGTTCTTCTGAAAGAGAAAAATGGGAAAAGAAGAGTCTGTGGATAAAAGAGTGGATCATTCAAATTCTTTGAACAGAATTATCATTCCATTTATAAGGAAATTCTTGCAGTAAAACGGGAAATTGAGAGATTCTAATTCTATGTTATCGGATATCATTTCTTGGTTGAGATGGATATGACAACTCTTCCAAAAATGCTCATCTTTAAGCCAAACTACATACCATCAATCCAATTGTTTAGATGGACATAATGGTTTTCTTAATATTCCTTTGAGATAAGGCACATAAAAGGAAAAAACAATGTTCTTGCAAATTTCCTTTCAAGACCAAAGTTTTACCATATCCCCAAAAGCCATATTCCAATATATGCATGATATTTTCATCAGTAACTTCAAGTTCTCTATCCTCTTTCAAATTTTCTTCTGAAAATCTCCCCACAGAAATTTATGATTTAATCAAAACCAAAACATTAACGACCAAAGCTAAATAATTTATCTTGAAATATCAACCCTAGCTATTAGAAAAACTGGTCTTCACACTTTTGGAGGACTTGGTTTCTATCTAGATTATCTATCTTTTACTTTGTTAAGTGTATCTCCACCATTTCATATAATGTTCTCAAAAGAACTTTAATGTATGTTGTGGTATCTATTAGAACAATAGATAATTGGAATTGAATTCACAATTGATCAATCCATTTATTGTATTGTTGGACTATATAGTTGATGGTTCAATGATGAGGAAGAGGTCCCATGTTCAAGAACGTTTCTTGAATGGTTCTATCCCTTTTCAACTTGGATAAAAATGTTGAAAGTAATTTAAGCTCAATATGTTGGAAAGTTTAATCATGGAATATATGTTATTTATTTATTCACAAGAAAAAGTTCTTCTCAACTCCAAGATCATGCTTACTTTTCCACAATAAGAGAATATGGTGTATTTTTATACTATCTCAACAGAGAATGGAACAAATATGAAAAGGATATCAAAGATTTTTAGAGGATTATGGTAGAACAAAATTTTACCATACCCCCCCAGATTTTGCTAGGAATTGAAGAAGATGCACCATGTGAATAATTACCTTTAGATTATGCTCTTCAATTATATGAAGATTTTGGAGTATATTTTGAATAGTTCTATACTTAGACAAAAAAAGTAATTCCAAATTCTATGTAGGGAGATTGCAAAGAAATATTCTAGAAGAATTGGAACTCTATCAAAAATCATGTCTTCTCAAAGTCTAGTTGCATAAACAACTTCATTAACAATGGAATTGATTGTAGAAGAACCATTTGATAATGGCAAAGTCAAGGAAGATATGATGATTGACTCCTAGGATCCATTTGAATTTGAAAGTCAGTCATGGTGGAAAACAACAGGATTATCTGCCGAACCAGAAAATCCTTTAGCTTAGGGATTGTTTGTGGAACCAAAAAATCCTTTAGCTCAAGGAATTGAACAATTGGAGTAAAAAATTTGTATGGAATCATTCAGACAAGGATTCATTCAATAATTATACTGTGTCAAATAAATTATTGTACTGTGTACTGTTTAGATAAATTATATTGTGTGTCAGATAAATTGTTGTACTATTTA
This sequence comes from Jacaranda copaia, assembly GCA_014898725.1. Lineage (NCBI taxonomy): Eukaryota > Viridiplantae > Streptophyta > Magnoliopsida > Lamiales > Bignoniaceae > Jacaranda > Jacaranda copaia. The sequence continues at coordinate 487,972 of JACGDI010000425.1, read as the reverse complement.
GATAAATTATTGTACTGTGTGTGAATAGTTGTTTCCTTCTTCTCTATAACAAAAAGGCTTGTTGTAAGCTCGAGTCAAGTTTGGCCTGAAATAATATTTAGTTTTTAAAATTTCTCCTTACCTCCCATTTTACAAAAATCTTCTTCATTCATTTCATAATAATCTTGAAATTTAGTATGCTCTTTAATTGCTTTAATAGCATCCTGTACGTCAGAAAAATTTTAAGATTAATTCTAATCCTAGAAGAAGTTAAATATCTTAGTTAAAAAGGACATACCCTTTGTTATCCATTGAGTTGACTTAAATATTGGCGGAGTCATACCTTATTAAGATACCAAGCTTTAATTTGGTATCACAGCCATGGAAAGCTTGTTGCCTGGACCTTCTACTTCTTCATCTTCCTCTTCCCATAGTAATCAAAGGTGAGAGGCGGGCGAGCAAAAGGTGAACAAGGCGACAAATTAAATAAAAAATTATAAAAAATATATATATAGTACAAAACTTCCAAAAAACATTGTTTTAAATGACAAAAAGCATATCAAAATATAAATAATGTAAAACAAATCTAGTTAATACTTCAAATATTCATTCTTGACTTATAAAAATACTAATATATAGTTAATTAACTGCTAGATATCATATGTCATCCTCATCCCCACTCAAATCTAATGCAAATTCTTCATCTTCATGGCCACCATGAATAGGCTCACACTCATCTCCATCATCTTTATCTTCATCAATAAGGCCTAAACTTGTGCTAGATGTATTTGAAGTGACTATTTTCCCCTTTCCTTTTTCTTCCCTAACATTACTCAGATCTTTTGAAGTGGATGATCTCTTCTCTCTAGTAAAGTATGTTGGCTCTCCAGCTCTTGAAACTAACATCTCCCCATGTTAGGCCATCATTAAATGTATCATCATCACTTGTTTCACCCATTCCATCATCTTTGCCCACCAACCACTCATTACTGTCGTCAATATCCTCCGAAGAGATAGTATCAATCTCATCATGGAGTCTATATCATCGTCTCTATGCTCTATTATATTTCTCGAACATCAAATCATTCATTTTAGCTTGAGCTAAACTATTTCTCTTTTTGCTATGGACTTTTCAATTTCATACACCATTGACGAATAAGTATATGTCAAAAATTATTTCTACAAATACAATTTAAACTAAATAGAATCATATATGATATACTTACATGCTCAAAGAAGTTCCAATTTCTCTCACATTCGGATGCACAAGAAAGGCTAAGAATTTTAATGGCTGAACTTTGCAAATTTGGAATCCTACTACCATAAGATTTCCACCAATCAACTGTGAAAGTGAATAAACTTCACATTAATTGACATTCTAATTTTTAATTACACGATTACTATTACCTGGTGATCTCGTAGTCCTCTGTCTTTTTGCCATGTTTAACCCAAAGGGGCTTTCTTCATTCTTGTAATGTATTAATTCTTCATGGATTATATCTTGAGTACGTGTATCCGGAACTAATCTTTCAAGACACTTTTAGAACCTAAATATAATTTCCTTATCACCATCAATGTTTGAATTTGAGTAGAACAACTTTGGGTTCAAGTAGTAGCCAGGTGCATGCAAAGGTTGATGAAGTTGATCTTCCCACCTCTTATTAGTGATATCAAAATACCGGTTATATTTCTCCTCATCATCACCGAAACTCTTTACAATAGTTTCTTTTGCTCTGTCCAATGCCTCATAGATATATCCCATTGAAGGCTTCTTTTTACTATCAATTAGCCGAAGAACCTTTACTAAAGGACTAGCAATCATAAGGGCTTTGGTTGCTCCTCGCCAAAATGTAGTAGATAAAATAATTTTTGCTACTTGTATACCTCTTTGATCTTTTGCCCATTTGCTAGTTCTTCATGTATTCGAAACAAACATAGTTCTCAATCCTTTCTTCACCAAATTAAAACTTGAGAGCGTGAGAAATGTTGTGGCAAAATGGGTCACTGCAGGCCTAACCAACTCTAAATTAGTAAACTTTCTCATCAAGTTTACTACACCATGGCGGCTATGTATGTAATTATTCAATTTGATGGCCTTTGCAAAAATTGGACGAAAGTCCCTATCTTTTAATATATCTTCCAACATTAAGTCCAAACAATGTGCCGCACACGGCATCCAATATAAAGTTGGATATTTTGCCATTGATAATTGCCTTATGAAGGTAAGAAAATGTAGAAAAATAATTCTAATAAAATATAAAAGGAGAAAGAAAAGAATACAAACATATATATAATGGACTATTCAATAAATCTTACCTACTAACTTCATATTGGAAGCATTATTAGTAACTACTTGAACAACATTCTCCGGTCTAATTTCCTTTACAAAATCACTTAACAGCTCAAAAACATTTTCTCCCCAGTCTTGCTATAATCAAAAGCATCAACTGACTTTATAAACATGCTTCCCTATGGACAATTAACAAGAAAATTAATCAAAATCTATTCTCTTTTGTCTTTCCACCCATATGACATTATAGAGCAACCGTGTTTTTTCCATTCTCCTTTGTGATCTTTCATTACTTTTTTCACTTACTAACCTCTTTTTTTAGCAAAAGAATTCTCACCTTATGAAAATTGGGTGCTTTCAACCCAGGGCCATGCTTCCCAATCTCATCAATTATCTCTGGAAAGCTATCATATTTCACCACATTGAAAGCAATCCTAACATCATATATCTTTCTTGCTATAGCCGAATGTGCTCGATCTTTCAATATCTTCAATGCCTCCTCATTCACATTCTTTTGTTTCTTTATGTCTTTCGAAGTTGGTGCATGTTGACTTACAAAAGTTCATTGGTCCTTTTATGTTTGCTTTTGCTTTTTTTTTTTTTTCAATTGATGAACCTCCTGACTCTCTGCTTCAACATCATCTTCATCACTAAGGCTTCTCAAAAATTCTTCTTGAGTTCTTTGATGGTGAATTTGTTTTTCTAAAACAATTTGTTCTTTAGCTCTTTTCTTTGTGCCCATGTAATTTTGAATTTCTTCCTTTACATCATAAGGAACTTTTTCACATGGCCTTACATTAGCAAAACCTCTAAGTGTTGTTTTGCCCTACATATTCCCCCGGAATATTTTTGATCACAAAAAATACATATAGTGTTATTTGTTTCTTTTAGATTCTCCAATCTCATATATTTTCAACATGGGTCTTTTCTAGACGAAGCTTGTCCAGAATTAGAAGTCGACAGTTGACAAATTCTCAAGCTACAAATGAAAATAACATATTTTAGGTTTTATAATAAAGTAAAACCAATATGAAAATGAAATTATAAATAAAATACAAAAAAATGAAAAAGAAACAGTAAAACATGAAATAAAACAGCAAAAAGAAAAATGAAAAGCCAAAAAAAATTAAAAAAAGAAAAATAAATAAAAGCAACAATAGAAATTAGAATATAGAAAAACATTGGTTTATTAAAATAAGTGAAATAAAAACAGAAAAATAAAAAATTTAACTTTAAAAAGTAAAAACTGAACTGAAAAGATTAAACAGAAAATAGGAAGGAAAAAAAAAAGGAAAAAAGTCGAAAAACAGTACCTGCCAGTGGCGGGCGGCAGTGGCGTTGGTTGGTGAGTGGTGGCGTGGCAGGGGTGGGGTCTGGGAAGCCTTGGGAAATGTGTGGGAAGTGGGCCAGTGAAAATTTTATGTTTTATAACTAGGGTTTTTGTTTCCATTTATAATTATTCTTTTTTTTTTTTAATTAAAATTAGGTTTTTCTATGAGGCAGGCTAGGAGGCTTGCTTCACAGTGCTGGGCGAGGCACCTGGCTAGGGGCACCTTCCTGTTGGTGCCTCGCTCAGCAAAACTCGGGCGACTAAGGCTTGCCTGGTCACCTCAGGTGAGCCAGGCAGTTGCCTTTAATAACAGTGTGTCTTCCATAAGCCCTAGTTCTAATTTTTGACAATCTAATGCTTCAAAGATAGATTCCCTATATAATATAACTTATCTCCAAGATTCTGAAAAGTGCCTCTTACAAATCTTCCTATTATGAATCCTTATAATGCTTTTTCTGAACTCAGAAATTCTTTCTCTAGAACAGTTATGAGCCTTATTAATCCTTCAAAAATCCAAGTAAAAGAATTTATCCAAGCTTCAGCCTTTGGTCAATATGTTCCCCTGACAATAGAAAATGAACAATTAGTCACCCTTGAGATTCCATCTCATTGACAAGAAGTCTGGCTTGCAGAAAAATACACTCACATCCATTTGGGAGCAGTCAAATTTGCTCTTACCCTCCATGGAAGAAAAGGATTACCTACAACATCAAGAATAGACTTCCTTGATACAAGGTTTTCTGATAATCAGCTTGCTTGCATTGGAATGGTAAAACAACATTGAATATGGGAACAATCCTGGTGACAATGTTTCCAAATTTCAATATTCCAATCTTAGATCCTTGTCTTAGATCAACATTAAAAGTTTTGATACATATATGTGGAGTAGTTCCTTCATCTACCACTTGTTCAGCAACTCTCCACTACTAGATGATTTATTGAGTACAAAATCATTCCATTGATTTTGCTTTTCCACAAGAGATAGAAGATGCTTTACTTGTTTCTGTTGATTCAAAGAATATACATAGCTGTATGTTCGAAGGCAAATTCCAAGAGAATCTTTTGAAGCTAATTCTAGAAACATAGATTATGGCTTGTGAACAAAATCATCAAGCATCAAAGGAAACAAAGCCGATCTAGTCTACAGAGCCATCTTTCCACAAAAACCAAGATGGAACTGTGGAAATTCATTTCAAAAAGATAACAGCATAGTTGTCAGGAGCACAAAGCGTAGCGACGCGCAAAGATTCCATAGCGCTATAGCGCATAGTGCGCGCTTTATTGAAATAAAGCGCACCACATATATATGAATATATTTTTACCATGCACCTAAAATACTAACATATTTCACATATTGTAAAGAATAAACAACCAAATTATCATAAAAATAATGATAATTCCTAAATTTGTGAAACAAGTAAATATATATCAAACAAGTTCATACAAAAATATCATTCAAAATCAAGCACAAATGCACAATAAGCAACCAAATTCAAAAATAAACAACTAAAATTTCTAATTCTTCCAAAGTTTTAAACTCCAAATTTTCCCAATTTTATTCATCATCATTCAAATCATCATCATCAAGATTAATATCATCATCCTCATCACCGACGGGAGATTTATAGCCCTCATTATCCCTCTCTTCTTCCTCCTCCGTATCACTTAAATTGATGTCAAATTCCTCCTCTTCATTTTGTGGCACCTTGGACGTAAATGAACTTGATGTTTTCTTTTTTGGTATTGCTTTGGAAGTCAATGACCCGCCTTTATTTTCTCTTCATGAACTTGGAACTGTAGAGTGAGAACTTCGAGATCTAAACTTATGTATCTTCATCGACTCCCATAGCATCAGCAACATCACGCCAAGTCAAATTTTCATCATCAAGGACAAGTTCATCCCCATCTTCCTCTTGCATTCTCTCCACCAACCATGCATTGCTTTCATCTATTGCATGACTCTCCAAAATAATGGGATCAATGCGATCATGATTGTCAAATCTTCGCAACAAAGCTCTATTATACTTGATAAATACCAGGTCATTTAAGCGTTGTTGGTCAAACCGATTTCTTTTTTTTGAATGAAGCTGTAGAATAATAAGTTAATATAATTAATAATTAGTAGTAGTGTAGCACAACATAAATAATTTGAAAATGCATAAAGCTACTTGTAACTTAGTTAAAAATTACTTACATGCTCAAAAACACTCCAATTTCTTTCACAACCAGAAGAGCTACAAGTAAGGCTCAAAATTTTTATGGCCAACTTCTGCAAATTTGGTATTGAGGCTCCAAAGGAAGACCA
>JACGDI010000425.1:451922-481968 GCA_014898725.1 Jacaranda copaia | reverse complement strand
TCAAACATTAAATCCAAACAATGTGCTGCACATGGGGACCAATACAAGTGTTGAAATTTCTCCATCAACATCTTCCTGGCTGCGACATTCGAACTTGCACTATCGGTGACAACTTGAACAACATTTTTTTCTCCAACATGTTGTACAAATTTGTCAAATAGCTCAAACATTTTTTCAGCCGTATGAGAGTAGCCCGATGCATCAATTGACTCTAAGAACATGCTTTCTCTAGTAGTATTCACCAAAAAATTAATGAGTGATCTTCCTTTTCTATCTCTCCACCCGTCCACCATGAGACTACAACTAGATTTTTCCATGTCTTTCTCATGCCCTTTTAAAAGCGCTTTAGTGTGTTCCACCTCGTTCTTTAGACATGTCACCCTCATCTCATGGTATGTTGGAGGTTTCATGCCAATACCATACTATCCAACTGCTTGATTCATAGACCCAAAACTATCGTATTTAACCACATTGAATGGTATCCTAGCATCATACATCCACTTTGCAAATTTTTGAACCGCATTATCCTTCAATCTCTTTTGATTATTGACATATTGTGCTTTTGCCTCACCTTGATGCTTCATATTTATTGCTTCGGCATCCTTCTTGAAATACCAATTGATTGGCTCTATTTGTTTGGATTTTTTTTGTTGTTGAGCTGTTGATTGAATTGAGGATTCTGAGGTAGACATATGTCTCTTTCCTAGTAATTGTTCATGTTCTTCTCTATGTCCTACATCATTAATATCATCAAAGTGAGGAATTGAATCCATAGCTGCTTTTGCTTGTTTCGTTGCTTCCATAAATTTTCTCAATTCAATCTTCACAAACTTTGGAACTTGTTTACAAGCTGTTGCATTTCTGAATCCCCTAATAAGATGTTCTTTAAGTCGAGAAATTCCTCCTTTTGTGATTTTGGAGCAGTAATTGCATTTAATCCCATCACTGGTTTTATTTGGATTCACCAATATGCCATGATTCCACCCGGGATCCTTTCTACTCTTATCTAAAGCCTCAAAATTCTCCATTTTTTGTTACTAGAAAACAAAAAATAAACTAAATTCAATATTTGAAGTTTTGAACAAAATAATTAAAATTCAACATTTAAACATATTAATTAATAAATAATAATAATGAAATGAAATAATAAAAAGAATAATAACCCCATAAGTAAACTAAATGATAGGAGAAAAAAAAATCATTTTAGCCTAAACCCTAAGTCCCTAACATACATTTTCAAGAATGTCCAACAGCTAGGAATAGAATTTTGCATGTTTTAACTTCAAAACTAGAGAAGAAAATAATATAAGAACTAAAGGAAAAAAAAGAAAAAACTAACCAAACAATCTGAGAAGCCAAAGTGAGAAGGAAAATGAAAGAGCAAAAAAAAAAAAGGTGAAAAGATAAGATATTACCTGGTGAGGACGCCGAAGAAGCTGCCGGAGAAAAGCCCGTGATGTTGCTGCTGCTGGTGGAGCTGAGAGTTTTTGTCGGAGGAAGGGCAGAAAGTTTTTGTCGCTGGAAGGTAGAGGAAATTTTCTGGGTTGTGGAAAATTGGGCATTTTTTTATCTCGTTTTTTCCTTGTACCCGCTTCTTCAAATCGTTTTATTTTATTTTATTTTTTTTATGCAGATTTGAAGTTGCGCTGCGCTACAGCGCGATAGCATGCGGAGCGCAGTGTAGCGCGTGCAACACTAAATCATGTCGCACAGCGGGATGCGAAGCGCAGAGGGTGCGCTTCGCGTCACGTTGCACTATAGCGCGCGCTATGCGCGCGTTTGACAACGCTGGATAACAGGAAAGTCTAATACTCTAAAATGCTTCAATCTTCATTCACTATTGAACCTAGTAGACCGGTTTATGGGTTTGATGTCAATGGCTCAGCAATCTATTAGGTAGATGCAAAGCCCTATGACGATAATAATGAAGAAACTCGAAGGAGAAAAGGAAAAATTTCCAAAGAAGATACCTATGTTGACACATTGGGACAACCATCGGGATAATACGACTATTTAGTCAAATATACCCCTTTGTCACCAACTCCATGGCCAACTATGCACACAGGATGGGATGATGATGATCTTTCTTTCCCATAGGAGGATGATAAAACTCCTCTTCCACAACAAATCAGGATGATAAGGTCTTTACCACAAGATGATTTTCCACCAGAAGAAATGAATGATTCCAATCACAAGCATTCCTAGAAAATAAAAAATTGAACTACTGGAAGACTAGATGGACCCCTAGTTGAATTAACTCTAGCAGAAGCAACACTAGATTGGTAGTCAAAATGCTGTTGCACAAAATAAGCTTCACCTTGGTATCTTAGTAAGTTATGACTCCGCCAAAATTCAAGCCAACTCAATGGGCAACAAAGGGTATGTCCTTTTTTACTAAGATACTTTGCTTTTTTCAGGATCAGAAATTAATTTTAAAATTTTTTTGATATAGAGGATTCTATTAAAGGCAACTATGGAGTATATTAAATTTCAAGATTATTATGGAAGGAATGAAAATGAAGATTTTGTTAGATGGAAGGTAAGGGGGAACTTTATAAATTGAATCTTATTTTGGGCCAAGCTTGCCTCTAGCTTACAACAAGCCTCCTTTTTATAAAGAGGAGGGAAATAACTATTCACATATTATAGTACAATAATTTTGGACAGACACAGTACAATAATTTATCTGACAAATAATACAATTATTAAAAGGATCCTGGTTTGGATGGTCTTATACAACTTTTTGACTCAAATTGTTCGGTTTCTTGAGCCAAAGGATTTTTTAGTTCGGTGGACAATTTCGCTGTTTTCCACTATGATTGACTTTCAAGTTAATATAGATCTTGGGAGTCAATTATCATATCTTCCTTGACTTTGCCTTTGTCAAATAGTTCTTTTGCAATCAATTTTGTTGTTACAGAAGTTATTTGAGCGGCTAGACTTTGAGGAGATGTGTTTTTTTGATAGAGGGTTTCAATTCTTTTGAAATATTTCTTTGTAATCTTCCAACATAGAATTTGGTGTTGCTTTTTTGGTCTGAGTATAGAACTGTTCAAAATATGCTCTAGAATCTTTATGTAATTGAAGAGTACAATTTGGAGGTAATTGTTCCCATGGCGCATCATCCTCTTCAATTCTTGGCCAAATCTAGGGAGGTATTGTAGAATTTTATTCTATCATAATCTTCTGAAAATCTTTGATCTCCTTTTTGTATTTGATCCATTTTTTGTTGAGATAGTATGAAAATATACCATATTTTTTGACCATAGAAAAGTAAGGATGATCTTGGAGTTGAGGAGAACATTTTCTTGTGAATAAATAAATGATAGATATTCCATAATTAAGCTTTCCAACTTGCAAAGCTTGAATTCTAGGTTGAAAGGTGATAGAACCATTCAAGAAACATTCTTGCACATGGGACCTGTTCCTCATAATCGAACCATCCACTATGAAGTATAGCAATTCAATGAATGGATTGATCAATTGTGAATTTAATTTTAATTATCCATTGTTCCAATAGATACCATTACATGCATAAAAGTTCTTTTGAGAACATTTTATGAAATGGTGGAGATACACTGAACAGAGTAAAAAATGGATAATCAGGATGGAAACGAAGTCCTCCAAAAGTGTGAAAACCAGTTTTTTTGATAGCTAGGAATTGATATTTCAACGTGAATTCTTTAGCTCTGGTCCTTAACATTTTGGTTTTGATCAAGTCATGAATTTCAGGAGGGAGATTTTCAAAAGGAAATTTGGAAGAGGATGGAGAACTTGAAGTTGCTAATGACGATATCATAATATAGCTTTTGAGGATATAGAAAAGCTTTGAATGGAAATCTGTAAGAACATTATTTTTTCTTTTTATGTGCTTTATCTCAAAGTAATATCGAGAAAACCATTCTGCCCATCTGAATAATTGGCTTGATGGTATCTGGTTTAGCTTGAAGCTGAGTATTTTTGGAAAAGTTGTCATATCCATCTCAACTAAGAAATGATGTCTGATAATATGGAATTGGGATTTCTCAATTCCCCATTTTACTGCAAGAATTTCTGAATTTCCTTATACGTGGAATGAAAATTCTGTTAAGAGAATTTGAATGATTCACTTTTATGTTCACAGACTCTTCTGTTTACATTTTCCTTTACGAGAAGAACAGCAGTCCAAAAACTTTCATTGCCATCTATTTGTAAGACTCTTTTACCATTTGAGGGTATTTGTAGTGGGGGAAGGTTTTGGATTATGGATTTCATAATTGTGATAGCCTTCCTTTGTACATGAGCTAAAGTTGGATGATTGTTTTTTTAACATATCTTATAGCGGCCTCATGGTGGATGCAAGCCTTGGTATGAAATCAACAGCATAATTAATAGCTCCCAAGAATTGTTCAATTTGTTGCTTTGAAATGAGATCATTTGGGAATTCTAGTAGTTCTTGAGTAATATGCTACTAGAGGGAATATTGATGTGCATGCCAAGAAAGTCAATTTTATTTTTTGTAACATTTTTTTTTTTGGGAAGCATAATTCCATATCTTTGAAGTACTTCCCCAAATTGGCAGAGAAGTTGTGAGTGAGATTTGATATCTTCAGAGAAAAGAAGAATATCATCCATTTAAATTAATGCATTTGGGAAGAGTGGTTTAAAGATCCTAACCATTGCTTTTTGGAAAAGAGAAGGGGCTGTTTTGAGACCAAATGGCATGACTGTCCAGTAGAAGTGACAATTTGGAGTGAAGAAAGCTATTTTATTTCTATCTTCTCGAAGAACACCAAGTTGCCAAAATCCTACCTTTAGATTAAACTTTGAGAACATATTAGCTTTGGGAAGATTGGAAAATAGACAATTTCTGGTTTGGAGTGGGAATTTATCTTTTGCAAGGAAGAAATTCAATGGCTTGTAGTTTATGACTAGTCTAATCTCACCTCTAGCTTGCTTTGCTCTTTTGTTGACATAGAATGCTTTGCTGGCCTAAGGAGAAGTTGTGGGTTCAATGAGTTCTTCATCTTTGAGTTGAGCTAATTCTTTCATGGCCATTTGAAGTTGTTCTGGCGGCATACTTGGGTGGTTGGCTTTGGTAGCATTGATATTGATATCCTTTTTGAATGGTAAGGATATAAAGAAATCTGGATTCTTCCAAAGTGCCTGTGTGCATTTCTAAAGGAAATCTGAATGAGAATTTGCACAATGTTTGTTAATCAATCTTGTTTAGATTTCTGGGATGGTGTCTATGGCAAAGTAATTTTGTGGCATAACATAGGGGAGGAAGTATGATTTGATCATGAGACCATCTGACTTTGGAATGATTCTTTTTTCCCAAAGATGCTTAATAATGTCAAACCCTATAATAATATCTTTTCCTGGCAATGAGGATCCGAGAAATTTATGAGTAAAAGATAGTTCAGGGAAAAAATGGATTTTAATGGGTTTGCTTATAAGCTTAGTGGAAAAAGTATCACTATTTGTTACGTGGAATATTTCTTTATGTAGTCTCCAAAGGAAAGAAGATAGTATTTTTGGATTGAGAATGGAGCTGGATACACTAATGTAAAGGAGTCCAACAACTGTGATTGGGAAGTTGAACTTTTTTGGAATAAGTTGAACTTGGATAAATGGCACAATTAAAGCAAGCCCAATCATTTGTATTCCAAAAATGGGAAATTGTTCAATAGATGGTTCGATTTCTTCTGAAGGTGGGAATTCTTTTTCTATATTAGAATTTTCTGCCAAAGCAAATATTGTCTGCATTATTTGCTCTTCTTCTTTTGCAAATAATGATTCTAGATCATCATCTTCTCTTCTTTTGTTGGGACATTGTTTCTCCAATGCCTTTTTTTTCGACAAATATGGCATTTGTTTCCTTTTGTCTTAGTGGACTTTTTGTGGAATAACCATCTTCTTCTTTTTGGAATCTGTTTTTGTTTGTATTTTTTTGATCTTCTGAGATGATGTCTTGGCTTGTCAGCGTAGTGGCACTTTTCTGTTGACTTACACTTAATAAGGAGATCTTTTCTTTCGCACCCCTAGTCAATCTTCCTTCCAGGTTGTGGAATTCTTTCAAGAATTTCCAATTGTTGCAAAGTTTCTCTAGGGCTCTAAGAATATGTTGGTAGATTTCACCAAAAGCAGTATTTGCCAATGTCCTTCCTCTTAACTCAGTCAATTGAAGGGCTTCTTGCCCCAATGATTTTGGAATGGAATTGATAAATGCTTGTTTAAGATTTGGATTGTCCATTCCTTCAAAAGAATAATATCTTCATGCCATGTTTCCAAAATGTTTTTCCAGATCCTTTCTTTAGGAAGATTATTATCTCATTTTAAAGAACTCTTTTTTGGCTGTATCAACATGATGTTGCATTTCTCGAAGGAATTCAACATATATGTGATATATAAAAGCATTAATGTTTGGTGAGTTTTTAGCTTGGATTTGTCTGTATTTTCTAAGGGAATACCACCATTCTTTAAGAATTCCTATCATTCTTGCAGTAAAAGTGTTTATAATGCCAGAGACTGTAGCATTTCGGCCTTTGTAATTTAGTGATGCACCAAGAAGTCATTTCATGAATTTTACTTTGCCATTGAGATGGAGGAGCGTTATCAAAAGTGAACTAGACTTTATTGTTGGGAGGCAATGGTTTCTCTCATCTCATGATTTTGTTGACTAGTCTCAGGCTCATCGTCATCAACAATAGGCTCCTTTGGTTGTTCGGCTTATTGATTCATGAAAAGCAAAGGCATGTCTTTTGAAAGATCTTCAGAATCATTGATAGAATTGTTGAGAATTACTAGAAATGGCCTTTGTGGTTTTTAATTTTCAGCTTTGTATGTCTTTTTTTAGGAATTCAGAAAGTTGATTGGAAGAAGGGCTTTGTATCATGAACTGATGTGAATGACGGGTTTCATCAGATTTGGAGGATGTTGGATCTTTCTTTGATGGCTCATATTTCTCCTTCTACAAATATGGCTTAGTTTTCTTTGCAAACTCTTCTGGTGAGAAAAAAGAAGATGGATCTCCAAACATTCTCTTAAAATTTTCAAGCCTATGTAACGACTGAGAGACCATAGGTAGTGCTGTAATGGTTGTTTCTGGACCTGCCCAAGTAGAATCTCTTTGGTATTGTGCTTCAAGAGATTTCAGCTCAGTTTTTAAAGAATTTATCTCTTGCTCCTTATGATAAAAAGGCTGTGAGCTGTGGATAAGCCTCATGATTTCATTATGAACATAATCAATCCTTTCTTTGAGCGATTGGATCAATGTTGGTAAATGGATATCCACCTTTTCTTCAATTCTTTCTTGACTTTTGGCAATCTTTAAAAGAAACTTATTTTGTGCAACAACGTTTTCTAACTGCCAATTTAGTGTTTCTTCTATTGAAGGTAATTCAACTAGGGATCCATCTGGTCTTTTAGTAGTTGGATTTTTGATTTTCCAAGAATGCTTGTGATTGGAATCATTCATTCTTTTGTTGGAAAATTGTCTTGTCGTGAAGACCTTATCATCATGATTTGTTGTGGAAGAGGAGTTTTATCATCATTCATATTCCATTTATCCCCTCTACAAATTTGGATTTGATAATATTCCCTTTTTAAATCTAGCTTTTAAAAGATGTTGATCTCACAAAGACATCTAGCATTTGGACAAATTTTGATATTGGGAGGCGATATGTCACAATAATTTTGTTAATGGCATGACAGTCTGTGCACATCCATGAACCATCTTTTTTGGTGTAAAGTGTGTTGGTATTGCACAAGGACTGGTACTAACTCGCACTAAACCCTTTGAAATGAAGTCTTGTACTTGGCACGTTAGTTCAGCCCTTTGTTGTGGAGGTACACGATATGCTGCCTGATTTGGTAAAAAGCTGCTCCAGGAATTAAGTCTATAGCATGTTGTACATCTCGTATTGGAGGCAACCCTTTTGGTAACTCTTCACTAACTCCTCTGAATTTGCCGAAAGCTTCGTGATTTCATGTGATAGTGAGGTTCATAAAACTCATTTCACACTTTTTGCTTTCTTTTTCAAATCTGTCAGCCTTGACAAACAGCTGGCTTTGTTGTTAGTAAGTTCTTGACTTGCTGATTCCTCCTTCAAGGGATGTAGTGTGAAAGTCTTCCCATTCTTTTGAAAGGGTTATGTAATTGGAGTAGTTAGATGCTTCATGTTTCGACTATAAAGCTATGGCTCCCCAACAGGATGTGGCATACGTCCATTGGCACAATATTGCACCATAACTTCATATTTGTAATCATTGCCAATTCTAAACTACACGAAGCACATTGAAGTAGCTAGTACTAGATTGCCTTTCCGAAACCAAGCATCCTGGTGAGGATGGGGATCTCTATAGGAAGCTTTAGTTTCTCCACAATTTCTTTGTGATTATATTCTCGCTGTTGCTTGTTGCCATTGTAAGTTATAATGACATTGCACACTTTTTCTGTACAAGTGACTCTAGTTTGAAGTATGTTGTGCCTTCTCCAATCTTCATTCTCTTCAACCTTTGGTGTTGTCATCACATGCCTTACAACCAAACTACGCCTTTCACTGATAATAAATCAATTTCCTAGTCTTTCTCAAAGAATTCGTCAAAAATAGTTTTTCTTCTGCCTCTCATTGTTCTTCTTCACCATCCTCGACGAAACACATGGCGATGGGGGCATGAATATGATGCATGACATTTTTCTCTGTAAGGGAAATGATGACCAGAAATATGGTTGCCACCACTGAAACTGTTTGGTCTTGCTGGTTCTTTCCCCTTTGATGGCCTCCTTTGTTACCTTATTATTTTGGTAGGTTGTTTATTGGTAGAAAATTGGTGGTGGCTGTTCTGCACAGCTTGCTGAACACTCTTCATCATTTAACTACAATTGAAAGCCTCAAATTAGTCTGAATATACAACCGATGCCTTGGTCCTAAGTGAGCCACCCTCTCTTCTGCTTCAAGGGCAAAGTGAAAGGCATCTTTTAGGTTTGGATGTGAGCTTCAAGGCTGATTTAATCTTGGATTGAATAATTCAATCCTGACAAATAGCGGACTGCTTGTTGCTCATTAGTTTTGATTAATCCAACCCTTGTCGAAAGGTTGCCAAATTCTATTTTGTATTCTTCCACATTAGTCTAGCTGCTTCAGCCCCATGAAATCTTTCGGACAAATCTGTCATATAATCATCAGCAACAAGAAATTGCTTTCTTAGTTTTACCTTCATTAACTCTCATGATCGGATCTTTGCTTTGCCTTGCCTTCCACATTGTTCCCCTGACCTTTTCCACCATTGGAGGGCAATTCCCTTGAATTTCAGTTTCACAAACAATACCTTCCTTTCTTCACTTATCGGTTTCTATTCAAAATATGTTTCGAAGTAGGATTCCCAATCAAGGAAGTCTACGGCTTGCATCTTTCCATGAAATTTGCAACGTCAACATTTACTCTGGAGTTCAAATCAGGAAATCTTGCCAATTGTTCCTCAAGTCCGCTGTGTCTGGGCTGATCATGGTTCACAGGACCATGGAAAGGGTTAATTTGCTCTTCATCTTCATCAAACTCTCCGTTTAGAGATTTGTTATCACCTTCTTGAAGTTCATTTCAGGCTTCTGGCTGCTGTCTGTGCAGGTTCTGCACCTCCCGGTAAGTTGCCAGTCATTTTTAGGATCTCAGCCTACTCTTGTGCTTGGTTCGGTCTAGGAACTCTTCCTCTATGTGCTGCCATGACTGTGACAGATTTCGGGTGGATTGAAGCTGGGCTTTGATGCCAAACTTGGTGGAGCTAGAGCATCTAAATGGTTTTACCAAGTACCAGGGAGGTTGAGGAAACAGAAGGAATTAATCCCAGCTAAACAGCTGATTTTTTTCTGGTGTAAAGTACAGCTTCTTTTGAAATATGTTGCGTCATTTTTATATAAATCCATTTATTCCTCTGCAAAGAAAAGAATATTTTCCAGCCTGCCATACAAATATTAAGGTCTAGCTAATATAGTGCAGGATAATACTTTTTGACTTCTGTTAGACAAAACTATAATTGATAACTTAAACTTCCCAAACGTCACATAGTAGAAAGTAAGTTACAAGGAAACAACTTCCTACACATAATAAAACATTGGAAATAAGAAACAAGACTTTTGACCCAAAAATCCGACTTATAACCAGTAAAACAATTTAAAATCATTTCGTTTCACTGATGCTCCTGCATCACATGGACATTCTTCAACTTGTGTTTTGTGCATGCAGAACATGTTACCATAAGCTATGCAAGCAGTGGGGTGCCTGGGGGTCAATATGTCAACAAAGGTCTGTAGTGTCTTATTATTATTTTTTCTTTACCATTCTTAAACAGTTAAGTTCATATGTAATCGCTAATTACATTTTCTTCATCTGCAGTAAACACCAAGGTTGACATGCGGTTAAATGTAAAAAATGCACATTGGTTAAATGAAAGAGTGAGGGAGAGGATTATGCAAATGGTGAGTTATTTTTCTTATTTTTCTGTTTTCCTTGCTATTGTTTGCTGAGGTTGAAGTAAGGTGCTTTATCTACTGTTAATGTACTATTTCACTATCTGCCATGGCTTGATGTATCATTTTGTATATTATTTAACCAGAGGTTATTTCTATATATTACTTACGTTTCATCATTTACCTGAACTTGGCACACTGGGCATAAGTTTTTTGCTAATGCTGTTTTTCCTATTCTTGGTGTAGGATAGTTGAAATTGTAAACATAGGCTTGAGAAGGAAAGAATGGTTCTGTTGTCTAAATAAATCACTTAAAACCGTTAGTCGAGCAGATTTTCCCTTGGGTTAGGGTAAGGTCTTGTATGTTTACTAGACAATATTATAGTTCAAGCTGTTCTGTTCTGTCAAATGATATCCTAATTCCTAAGCGCAAAGGTGTTCATTTGCCCAATTTGCATTGCTTTAATGTGGCTGGCCATTTTTGCATCTTGATGCTTCTTGCCTTTGTGACAGACCTTTTCCCCATGATAATGCAATCTCAGAACTTAACTTAAAATTTTTTTTTTCTGTTTTCCGCCAATCATCATTACTTCATTATGCCTAAACTAAACAGTGTAATTGTGTAAAGACGCTCTTATGCCTTTTATCTTATAGCTTGATTAGCGTATACCTTAAAAATGTTACTATGCGTTAACCTTTGATGCCACTAATGGGAGAGAATGCTACTTTGACACTTCAGACTGTTAATCCATATCCCTGTTTGAGAAACTAGTCCCTTATGTCCACTTAACACGTTCTCCAGCTTACAAAAGCAGCAGCAGTTCTGGATACCTGTATATTAGATCCTTGAAAATAAATGAGAATCAAATTTTACGAGCCACATAAAGAAATTTGTCTCATCTCATACTCATTTCTCTGGGTTATTTGCAAAAAAACCTGCAAATAGTGGAAAATTATAATTACCTACTAGCACTTACAGGGTGCTGTTAAAATTAAAAATGTCCATTTTAACCCTCAATAAAAAAATTAAAAAAAAAAAAAGCAAGAATGCTAAAAAGCAAATGGCATAAAATCCCCCATAATGTGTTCAAAATATTTACATGTACACATATATAAATATGTCTATGTACATAAATGTAAGTGTATTACATATATATATTATAAACACATATGTGTGTGTGTGTGTATATATATTATAACCACCCCAACCCCAACCTCCCACCTCCGATCTTGACGGCCATGGCTAAGTGGCCACTAGCCAAAATGGCATATCCTGGGCAGGATGTTTAGATATTGTCAAAATAAGATAGAAACGAAGTAGCATTGGAGTAAGTTATACATTTGAAGAACTTGAAGACTAGGTGCCAAAGACCTGGGTTCTTTCTCTAGTAGAGGACTAATTTTGATATTTGAAAAGCAGTAAGCAAAAGATGACATTAGTTTCCACTAGCTAAAACGATATGGACTCCAATGGCCTAGCTAAGCAGGTTGGGGGAAGGAGGGGGCGGTAGAAGGAGCTTTTTTGATTTTATTTTTCTCTCTGTTTGTTTTTCTGTCAAAATTTTGTATCTATTTATTTTTAACTAATAAATAAATTTAGTTAAATTAATATTTTTTGTTAATTTAATATTCTCACATATCTAATTTAAAATTATTAAAATTATATTGTCCAAATGATAACTTTAAATTTTTATTTTTAAATTTTTTAATTATTTTATTTTTTATTTATTAAGTAAATTCAATTAAATTATTTTAAATATGAGCATATCAGTAAAAATTATTCAAACTATATTGTTAGGATGATAGACTTAGATTTTTTTTTCTTTTTTAATTTTTATCTTAATTTAAGTGAATTCAACTAAATTCAGTTATATTGTTTTGGATATGTTTATCATTTTAACATTATCGAGTGTGCCATTCAAAATTGTCTAACTATGTTATATAAGATAATAGCTTTTTATTTTTATTTTTACTTTTTAATTTTTTTTACATATTTTATTTCTTAATTGATAAATAAATTCCACTGAATCTAATTAAATTATTCTAGATATATTTATTATTTCAATATTATTAAGTATGTAATTGAAATTATAAAAAAATATATTAATTAAGATATGGATTTAATTTTTATTTTTATTTTTTAATTTTTACTCATACTATTTATGATGAATAAATAAGTTAAGTTAAATTTTGTAAAATTATTCTAGATATGTTTATTTTTAAATTTATATTTTAGTTCAACTTGAGTCTAAGGATTATTCAATAATTGTACAATTTTATTAATAATAAAATATATTTAAATTTAATATAATGTAATCTAAACAATGTTAAAATTAAATCTCTATGGTATGAAAAATAGTACAAACAAGCCTAAAGCTATTTTTGTCTCAAAAATAATCGGAGGGCATTTTTGAATATTCATATAAATTTTAGGATGATGTCTGGTTCTTCAAAAATATTAGACAGAGCGAAACATTAGGGTATTCGTTGTAATTTTTTTGATAGTTGTGGGTTTATTTGTCAGTGAGCCAAACCTTAGGGTTTAATCGATGTAAATAATCCTAGTACTTATTCTTTCTTTGAAATGCATTAATTTCAACCTTTCAATTATACATTTGAGAGGTACAATGATTTGTCATGTAGATACATAACAAGAAGTTCACATTTCTTGAAAATATTTCAGTTCTAGTTTTCTTTGGATCGGACAACAACCAGTGCAGATGATATCTCAACTCCCTTTGGACGAGAACCTAAATATGAGAAGATTCACGTGTACCTTTTTTCAGGTTTTATAGAGAACATCTTAGGATATCCCATTCTTTGCCTACTATATAGGTTATAAGGCTGTAGTTTGAGCTTTGGCAACATAGATTCTTGAAGATTGCATGACCCTTTATGTGGTGAAGTGAAATTGCTCTCTGTATGTCTGTTATTTACGGTATGAGTCATACTATCTTTTTTCAACTTAACTTATTATACTATTGGCAGGAGAAGAGCCGGATCAGCAAAGATGGGGAGATTGTAATTTCTTCAAAAAAGACTAGAACTCAGAAGTGATTAGTGGCCACTAGTTCATTGTGCTTTAAGTTTTTCAGTTGTGCAAGAACAATTGTTTACATCTCATTTTTGTTTCTAGGAGTAACACTGAAGATGCTTTGGCGAAATTACAGGTATTCAGTTACCAGAAAAAGAAATTACAGGTAAATGTGGAAAATTAAAGGCAATTACTCTGTTAGAATCCCTATGGCAAGAAACATGGGCTTTACCACTTCATTTAATGTCATGAGCTATCATCTGGTGCTGGATGATGAGCTTGTGAGCGAAATTATTTTTCTGAGTAATTCTGATCATTTTTGAATGAATGATACAGGCAATCATCGATGCTGCGTCATATGTCCCACCACCGCCTTCAGAAGAGATGGTCAAAAAGATAGCCAAGTTGTAAGAAACTCAATTGACCTACATGCTAACTTTTGGCATCTTGTTCCCCCCCACCCCCCTCTCTCAATATGTGTGTGTCTGTGTTTGAGCGTGCAGGCGTGTGGGATAAAGGTGCATATTATAGCTGTTGTCAAAACAAAGACTAGTATTCTTGTTTTGAGGGGTTTAGAGAAGGGGCAGTCAGGTAAGACCTATTGTAGATAATGTGTGATTTGTGTTAAATATAGAACAAGATTTTAACATCATAATAAATATAAATATATTAAATAAAAATGCATAAAAATAGTAAACCATCCTGCATAAAATATGGAAGAAGATGAGCTATATCAATGGAAAGTCATGACACTTGTCCTTATCCTAACGCTATGATTGCTCTCCTCTTGTGGGTATTAACGACTGATCAAAACTCTAAGATAAACTTTCATTAGCTCTTAGTAGTGTCTTATCTCATGTGCACGACTACAAGGAGACTAGGAATCAGTCCATAGTGAAGTTGCCAAAACACAAAAATTCTTGTAGGAGAATAATATGAAAAACTCTTAAAACTCATTAGCTTTATGTGCCAAAGGAAGGTTATAGCCCTTTGTATAAGAGTAAAAGTTTGATCATTTAGCAAGGATTAATGGGCAACTAAAAATATCATAAGAATATAATAAAACCATCATAAATCCAATTATAATTAGATCCAATAATGATTAGGAATAACATGATCAAACACTTATAAAATCATAATAAAATAATTGATGAGGTCATAAAATAAAATAAATCAAAATTAATACACATTAGTTGTGACATTAAAACATATAATAAAATGATTTTGTTGGAAATAAAATAAATTGAAGAAATTTTAAAGCTCATTTCCAACAAGACCTTGGGTCCACTTTTGTTTTTCCTTCATTTTTGCCCGTCTGTAGCATGGAGCAATTCATTAAAATGAAGTCTTGAGTCAATTACTTGTATTGACTTTCTGTATCTCCCTTCGTAGGTCGGCTCATGCTGAGCAAAAACGACTGGACAAAAACAAAGCCCAACTACAAAAGAAAGCACTATGAAGAAGCCGTGATGGTTGGCGCTAACCTGGGGGCATAGGAAAGCATGATCTGATACTGCATTTACGGCCTAAGATACACCATTTAGTGGTTTTAGTCCTTGTCATGCTGTTGCTGTTGCTTTGTATAATAATCTGTCAAACGGCACAAGCATTAAAATCAGCTAATGAGCTGCCAGCACACTACTTCATTATCTCTTCCTTCCCAACTGCTGGATCAGTTGACGGACAAGTTTTGTTATATTGTGTTTGACTGAGCAAGAAACACTAGATATATTTTATTTTGAGAAATTTTGACTCTGTCTATTTCATAAGTTGAAAACTGCCTCTACTTGGAGCACTTTGTTTTTACTGCCTCCGAATACAATAGCTACCCTCCTCAAGCTATTGGATTTCCCTTGTGATTGCTGCGCACGTTTGTTGTTGCCTGAGGCTTTGTGGTCATTGGCTTCTTGCTTTCCTTTGTCTTGATGCCAAATGTCTCATAAATGACTATCATGTCCGAGTCATAGGTTGTAATGTTAATCTTCTAACTACCTTACTACAATATTGACAAATGATGCAGCAGTCTTTTCCTCTTCTATGGATGAATTTGCTGCTTTGATCAAGTTGATTGTCGCATGATCCATCAATTCCAGATGTGAAAGAAATGGAGAAACCCAACTGAATGATGTGTTGCCTACACTGAGAAGAACTGGCCAATCTCAAGACAGCGTTTGGATCTTGATTTGAAATAAACTTTAACTTTGCATCTCGTATTGTACACATTTTGCTTTTTCTTGGTTAAGCTACAAGATCCACACCATCAGTTTCCATAAATCTATGCATGCATAGAACCAAAGAAAAGAACAAAAGAAGAGAAAAGAAAATGGCATCTAAGTCCTTCCACATCATTTCTACAGAAAAAATAATCATTTCCGGGTGACAAACTCTTCACCTGAGTGCTGATCGATGCGTTTGATCCACCTGCTCTCTCCCTTTCCTCTGCCGGAGCTGCCACCTGGGGCCCTGACATGAGCGATGTCCAACCCTTTACCGACCGTACAATCCTTCACTTCTCTTCGAGCAAGTGTCCCACCGGAAATCCTCGGCCGCCCTTGAGCTGTCATGCTTGCATATGAGAACAGCCTCCCCTATGGCCTAATTTAGCCACCCTTATTATTCTTGGAAACGCGGGGGCGCCCCTGCAATCCACAACTAGAAAATCAATCCCTTGTAACCCTTCCATGGCTTCATCTGGCTCCACTGCGATGACCTCATAGGCTGCTGGCTGCCCAGATTGGGCCATGGCTTCAACATATTCTGCTCTCGACTCTTCATCAGGGACTACACAAATGTGTCTCCCCCCCGTGTGATGTGTTGCAACAGCAAGGCCAACATTTGTGGCGATTTCACCGCCTTGTGACCACGTTTCAACAACTAGTTTGGCGTTCCATCCGCCTGCCATGGCTGAAACAACTTCTGCTACGCTTGATTCTTGGAAATGCGAATTTTTCACACTAACCCATTTTACAGTATCAATGTACGTTTTTGTGGCTGTTTCTGGAGACCAAACTAGCTTCATTTTTTTGTTCTTTTTCTTGGAATGTTTTTCCTTCTATCTTTTTCTTGTTCTTCAAGTTGGTGCTTTCCCTTGCCTTCAATGATCTAAAGTAGTGAACGATGCAAATGGTATTGTGTTTCAAAAATGGGTACGCATTTAAAACAGGGAGGAACTTGAAAAATGTTATGTCAAAACCGTTGACAATTAATCCAGGCTAATCCAACGTCTGGATTGGTATTGAACTGGTTTCATGTTCTTACTTTTTTCATTTCCGACAGTAGACCAACCCGACCAATTAGAATATAACACTATTTCGTGGTGCAATACTTTATAATTAGGTAATCAGATGCTCCATTATGCAAGCAAATTACTAAGATTAGGACAAAAGATATATATACACATCATTCCTATTTCCTAGTGTCTTAATTTATTTCACACATGAATTTTATTGTGTAATCCCTCTTGTTTTCGACTTGCTAATATATATATATATATACATACATGGGCATTGTTATTTGCCCTTCAAAATTTGTTATTGGCACTCCAATTGATTTTTAGTCTATAGGAATTGATCATTATATCCCTTTATTGTTAAGATAACTTTTAATTTAAATTGTTAGACAATTATGCTGTTAGTGTACTATTCTTTGTCCTATTAAATATAATGTTGATTTATTCCTAACTTTGATTCATTCTATGTCAACTTGATAGGGCACATGAAAATAAATAAATTATCTGATCGTTAAATTCAATTATCTCATTGAAGATATGGCTTTAAACTTCAATAGGAAAATGATAGCATTACTACAAAACAATACATTTTCACACCCTAAATGTGGGTCTTGTTTTATTTTGTAAAAATTACTGTGTAGAGTTATTTCAATCAAAAAAGTGAAATAAATGAAGACAAGAGCACTGCATCTTATTATTTAGACTATGCAAAAAATACCCATACTGCGGATACCCAAAAGAATGCGAGTAATAGGCTTCATTTTCTCAATCCAATAAAATGTGGATAATTTTACCCACCGCCCAATTACTTGCTACTTTTTGACCCAATCCACGTTAACTCGTGAACAATAATATATATATATATATATATATTAAAATTTTCCCTAATTCTTAGAAATAATTTGGAGAATACAACATGTTTTTCTATGGTAACAACAATGTTTAAGCGGTATTTAAATTTTTTATTTGAAATTTTTTTGACATATAATGGGATTTAAATTTGAAATTCTAAATGTAATATAACTTAAAATTGATATATGTTTAAACATTTAAGTTGCACTTCTCAAACTAAGATATTTGATGTACTTTAAGTACTTGTTCAATGTAATATTTAAAATTTGTAGCCTCTTTTATTACTTATATTTAAGTAATAATTGAATAATATTATGTAAATTAAAAACTATATATTAATTTACCTTCAAATATTAAAAAAAAAATACTAGTATGTATGAATTACCCATCACTCATCATTATGGATAATGGGTTAATTATCTCGCATCCAAGAAAAAATAGATAATTTTACTTAAAGGTAAATTTACCTAATCCATCATTACTCATTCTTAGGTTACACACTAGTACCCATTTGCCAAATCTATTGTTATTTCATATTAATTTAGACATGCGAATGATAAATTTTAAAGTGCAAATAGCAAAACTCTCTCTCTCTCTCTCTCTATATATATATATATATATATTAATTTCACACACGTTTATACATTTTGAATAATTTAAATTTGAACCCCAACATGACCTCTTACGTAATAACTGTCGTTCGAGTATTCTTATGACTCTTCCCCCCCCTCTGAATACAAGTATACAACACAATTACACCTAAAGGATCCTCCAGTCCATGTAATATAATAGGTTACATTTGTGATCATCGATTTTGAAATTATTTTAAGGAAGTGTAGTCGCGCATATCATTATTGGTCGGTCGAAGTATCGCAGGTCGGCATTAAGTGCAATAAGTAGAAATTTAATATTAGTAAAATGAGCCTGCGGGAAATGAATTATACTCGGGAAGTTCAAGTAGTTTGGTAATGACAGGCTGTGGCCATCAAGAAAGTCCGTGTGATCACGGCGACTGTACGAATTATTTATCGAAGGTTTTCCATTACTCCAAGCCAAATTGTAAGCGAGCATAGGCAGCCGATGACGTTGATTTCAAATTATATCACCACAATCCTATTGGTCGGTTGATTGCCACATCACGCGGGCGTTTGTGAAAGTTGACTTAGGCTACGCACCACACACCAGATCATTCTGGATGTACGGCCCCCAGTTGTCTCCTTTATGACAAATACTACTCCAATAAAACTAGGCGATTATTGATTGCTTGTGTTGAACACTTCTCAGGTTTTGATCTTTATTTTTCTTGAGGTTTTAATACGGGGCAATGTTCTCCTAGAACTTTTTAGTCGACAATTCTACTAGAATTTAATTATTTTACGACTAAAATATTGATGTTCTTATACTTTTGAGAAAAAAGTGTAACTTTTTCAAAAATTAATTGGTGGTTGTTTTATTAGAAAGCAATTCTTTTTAAAAGTGTTGTGAAGTGGATTGGGTTTTGGAATCTTAACACAACATACATTCATATTTGATTAAAATCTTTTTTTTTTTAAAGAAAATCTTAGCTACATTTAGAAGGAATTGCAATTTTTATTGGATTAAAACTCTTCCTTATGAAGAGATATGGATAGATAATACTTATCTATATCTAGGAAGATAACTATCCCCTGCATGAGATATTCATTATTTAGATCTTATTTGATACTCATAATTGGATTGGACTCTTGAAAGATTTGCCTATAAATAGGCGCTCTTGCTAAGAGTTTAGAATATACAACTTAAGTATTCACTTTTAAAAGACTTTATTAAATTCATAATTCTGTTTTAAGTCTTTCTTGGGGGAATCACCAAATAGTTCCAATGGTTTAAGGCGTGTAAGCCTGTTAAAGCTTGGATATCAATCTTACGATGCGAGAATACGAAATTGATGGAAGGTTGTTTGAGTTTAAAGGACGTGGAGTTTGTACGCATTCAAAGTTTTTATGCAAGTTTTGATCTAGAGCATGGTATTTGTGAGTCTTTCACACATAAAAAGGTAACAGTGGACCACGCTATTTGATATTATATTTCATACAATTAATTGTGATTGTATGGTTAAATCATAATTTTTTCAATAATAATATCAAAATTAATAGGACTTGATCTCGCAATTTTTGAATGCGATAGAGTATTTAGATTTTTATGCTTAGTATATATAGAAACTCGAAATTTGCTACGGGCATGAAAATATTTGTGCCTTTGTAGAAAGAGTTTTCTGTTTGTTGAGGGTGAAGAAATTATGTGTTGTAATATGCCAGCATAAAAATTTGATTATGTAAATGTTGGCACACCACATCCCCACAATATGCCAGCATAAAAATTTGATTATGTAAATGTTGGCACACCACATCCCCACAAAAAAGCAAGTGAAATCCCTTCATGCTTTTTTTTAAGTTGGAAGATTCCCTTTATGAGTAAAAGTGAGAGTGTTGATGCGCATGCAAGCCTGCGAAAATGCATTATGATATGTAAGGTTTTATTTTCCTCTGTTTATGAGAAATCTTTTAATCCATGTATTAACGGTATCAAGAATCATTATTAAAATCAAAATATTTAAAATCATGAGAAAATTAGTTTGGTTTATCTTCTAATTGATGGTTGATTCATACCATATTGATATCATTAATTACTAATTTGAAAGCTATATAATCTAGGTTGTTATCTTTCATGTGAAATGTTATGGGTAATTTTTCATGAAAAAGCATGAGAATTTCTTGAGCATGCAATTTAATTAAAGAAATTCTATTTTTTTGATTAGAATTAAATTTTTTATGTGATTATGTAATTATGTAATTTTCTTTCATGTTGTAAATGCTCAAATCATTTATGGACTTAGAGCTATTTTATTCTTAGATTGGTAATTTTTATTATATTCTTTACTTTAGTTGAAGATGATTACTAATCTTGATGGTGAAAGTTTTGATTTCACTGACTTAAAGAGAATAATAAAACTTACTTGGGTTTAGAATAAAACACTAGACCAGTACCTAACATAAATGTGCATATCATACAGTTATAAAAAAACCTGATGGCCAACAATAAGCAATGTGGCATAGAAAAATTTAGTATCTATTGCACAGAGAAAATTTCTTTGGTCACCTCACCACTTCTATGCCAAAACCTATTGATCCAGAAAACAGACAAATTGCTCAATATTGTTGTGATTTGGATGTGTATAATATAAGTGGGTGGATCAAGATATGAGTGCATGCTTTACTATACTAAGCTACATGGATTATAAACTGAAATGCAAATTTTAGAAATATCCTACGGCTAAAGTGCTATGGGAGGTATTGAATGTCACCTATGGTTGCACTTTTAACCAGTATGTACTTGATCTAAAGCACTCAATGATCAAATATCTTAATGTGATGACATATATGATTTAAGAGCTTTAAAATACTAGATGTGAGCTCACATATGAACAATGGGTTTTGGCAATTCTTAGGTAGCTACTTGAGCAGACTTGAGGACATGTTAAGCTTGTGCTAATGCATAATGAGCAAATTAAGACATTTAACAATATCGCTAATCACCTTAAGTTGGAGGTTGATTGAGTCAAAATGCACACAAGTAATTGGTCTTATTGCACATGTTAGCCAGCATAAGTCACATGGAGGCAAGCATGGAAATAGGTAGATTGGTATAGGACAAAACAATAATAAAAGTCAAAACTTGGCCTTACAAGGTGACAAGGCTACATGGGTGGTCAAGGAAAGAGGGGTGGAAAGAAAAATCCAATTAAAGTCAAGTGTTTCAACTACAAAAAGATAGGTCACTTTGCTCATGACTGCAGTAAGCCAAAGAAGGTAAGACTTATACAATGCTCTGTCAATTCTTTTGTTCACTCATATGTATTAGTTGCTAATTTTGTCTGTGGTTGGATTGTAGACATACGAGCAACAAACATGTGATGAGAGATTGGGCAGGATATATAGATTTCCATCGAGTGCCAACATGCAACCACTACATTGCTATAAGGAATAGCACACGAGAGAAGATCCTTAGAGTTAGTAATACCAGCTAAAACTCAACAATGGGAGTGAGCTACTTCTTAGTGATGTGCAATATGCCCATGGCATTCGATGTAATTTAGTTTCAATTGATGCACTTTTGGATACAATTTTTCTTCTCTGTTTCAGAATACTACTTTGTCTATTTTTCTTGATAAAGACCTTTATGGATTAGGTTTTATGCACAATGGATTTTTCATGCTAGAGATATCTTAAGATTGCATTCTTTTTTATTTCTTCTACTATAGATATTGTTTCTAATTTTGTTAAATGACATGCAAGATTGGGATACACATGATAGAAGAAGATGATTAGATTAGCTCGAGAAGGTCTATTAGGGCCTTTTTGCTAAATTTAGCTCTTTATATATGAACCATAGCTAGTGGGAAAGACCTGCTAGAAGCCATTTGGGAAGGCTAAGAGGGCTATTCATTCTCTAGAGTTAGTCCACTCAAACAAATGTGGACCCATGAATATAAAGGCATGACACAATGCATACTATTTCCTCTCCTTAATTGATGATTATTCATGCTATATGTCAGTATATCTTTTATCTTGGTCAGAAGCACTTGATTGTTTTAAGCGATTCTTGGCACAGGTTAAGAATTAAAGGAACAAAAAAAACTTAGATTTTGCATACTGATAGAGGGCAAGAATATTTGTTTGGTTACTTTAGACAAATATGTGAGGAAACGAGTATAATAAGATAATTAATGATTCCATACACTCTGCAAAAAAATGGGGTTGTGGAGAAGAGGAATTAAACACTTTTGGATATGGCTAGATTAATCATGGCACAAGTATATCTTTTAATGTTGTTTTGGAGAGATGCAATTTTGACTACCATCTACATTTTAAATCATGTGGCCTCTAAATCAACTCCTTCAACTCTCTGTGAACTTTGGCATGGGATAAAGTCTAATTTAAAGAGGTTGTGACCCTAGAGGTTGGCAAGGTTTGTTCATAATACTTCTCACGAAGGTGGGAAGCTTGGTCCTAAAGCAAGTAAACATGTCTTTATAAATTGTGAGCACTAAAAAGGATTTGTTATGTATAGTTAACACCCTTATAGAGAAATGACTAAATCGACTCTCATGAAGTAGATTTTCTCGAGGAGGATTTCTCAACTATTGGAGTAAAGGAGATCTTGAACTATACAAGTTATGAGATCCTTAGTGCAGTGTATCTATCTCTAGAAATGGTAAGCATTTGTAACCTTATCTAGTCATTAACAAAGACGATGAGAGTAACCCTAAAACCAGTATGGGTGTTCTATTGTAAGAACACTCTCAGAATCCATAGTTATGAAGAAGCAAATGTAGAATAATACCATGTGGATGTTATGAAATTGAAGGGGTACCTTTCATAAAAGCTTTTGTGGATATTGATGAAGTAGTTACTTATAATGAAACTATAACTTTTTCTAATGCAAATTAGTACATAACTGCTATGGAAGAAGAGATAAGCTCAATGGCTAAGAACAATGTATGAGAGCTCATTGATCTTCTAGCTAGATATGAAACTATTAGGAACAAGTGGATCTTAAAGGTTAAGCAAAAGACAGACGGATCAATTGACAAGTATAAAGTTTGACTTGTGGTGAAGAGTTATAACTAAAATAAAGGGGTATACTATTGAGACATTATTCCTAGTGGTGCGATTTGCCTCTATTCGCCTAATTCTATTCATAGTCGTCCACATAGATCTAGAATTATTTTAGATAGATGTTAAGATATTAGTTCTTGATAGAGAATTAGACAAGGAGAAATATGTGAATCAACCTATAGGGTTTTAGAAAATGGGACAAGAGCATAAAGTTTGTCACTTAAAAAGTTCAATCTATAAGTTGAAACCATCATCTAGAGAATGATACCAATAATATCATAAAGATAAACTTCACGAAGATTAAAGATGCCTATTGTGTGCATGTTAAGAGAATAGGGAGGAGTTTATTGATATTCGCACTATATATGGATGGTGTTTTGTTGGCTAGAAATGACATGGAGTTGATTGTGGCCACTTAGAAGTGGTTATCCCATTTATTTGAAATAAAAGACATAGTAGAAGCTAAATACATATTGAGTGTTAAGATATACTAAGATCATTTTAGAAGACAATTGAGTTTATCTCAAGAGACTTACATCAAGATGATTATAGAACAACTTTGTGTGCATAGTGTTAACCTTGTACAAGATCGATAAAAGTTGTATTCTTAGCAAAGAAGTATGCTTGAAGATAGACAAAGAAAGGAAATGCATAGCTAAAGCTCCATATGGGAGCACAGTAGGAATTCTCTCTCTTTTTTTTTTATAGATAAACTATTCTAGGAATTCTAATGTACACTATAATATGTATTCAACCAAACATGTTCTTTGTAGTTGGGATGGTGAGTAGATATTAAAGTAAATTTGGACCCAACCATTGGGCAGTTGGTCAATAAGATACTTAGATGTTTGAAAAGAACAAGTTATCTCACATTGTGCTATCATAGAGGTAGTTTAAGACTAATTGGATATGGTGATACTGGTATATCAATGGACAAACATGAATGCAAATCCACATAGGGATATGTATTCAAACTAAGAGGTGTTGCGATCAATCAACATTGCATCTCTTTATCCACAATGGAAACAAAATATGTTGCTTGTACATCAATAGTATAAGAGGCTATCTTAAAGAGATTTCTTCAAAATCTTTGCATTTCAATGCATGTTGATGATGTAGTCGTTATCTATTGTGATATCACAGTTGCTTTATGCTAAGGACCTTAAGTACCATGGGAGGATCAACTATATAGATTCTAGATATCACTTTATTCTATATAGTATTGCGTAGACAAGTAGTTCTCGAGCATATTCCTATTAGCAATATAGTTTTTGATCCTTTTACTAAGCCTTTGTGTAGAAATGTGTTCTAAAGGCATGTTAGTAGAATGGGACTTTGTAGGATTTGATTATTGGCTTGTGTGCATATTTTTTATTGATTAATAAAATTATGATGCTTCTTTTCATTTTTATGTTAGTGTACTGGGTCTATGATATATTTAAATATCACCAGGCTTCAGTTGACCTACTAACATAGAAAATTGCCCTAGTGCTTTAATAGTGAGCAGAATGAGGCTTATGGATCGTGTATGTATTGTTGAGATATATACAAATGATCACCTTTATGCTTTGAAGAGCAAGGAAGGTTGAAATGTAACTTAAAGTCACATTAGCTTAAGGCTAAGATGAGATCATGTTTTTGATTGAATATGAAGAACATCAAACTTCATAAAAGTTTTTTTGTAGCCGATCGTGCGAACAACTAGAAAACACTTTGGAAATGATGAGCTATTATTGCATAGGTTAGGTGCTTTAATAGCAACTAGACTAAGGTTCATATAATGCTAAGAGCATGACATGCCCAAAATTGAATAGGAGCTCCATCATAGCATGTATTCATACTAAATGTGCTATGTGATGACTTGTAAAGAGAGTGACTAAATGGGTCCTTGCTTTACCACTTTGTGAGCCTTTATTGTTTCTTGTACCCTTTGGGACTTAAGACCATGTCATGAAGTGTAAGTTTGATGATATTATTTTAACATGCTTTCAGTAGCTATGATTAATCCGATCTATTGTAGCATGACAAGCAAAGTTGTCAAAACCAAGCGAATTTGCATGAGAGGTTGAGAAAGAACTAAAGTTGGCAACACATTCTTATTTTATAGCTCATGGGTTGATTGGCTAAGTTAAAAGCGTTTGATGTAGTCATAAGCATAGATACATAGTGAAAAGAGTCACACATGCTGTACTTGATATTGAGGGATTAGAGATAGTTGATCTAGTGTGAACATATAGTGTAGAGTATATAGCAAGTTTAAGTTATAGGGTTATACTAGTTTGGTGGGAGCTTAATATAGCTCTCCTCTCTTGTTCTCTTTTTGCTTGATCGCATGCCTTATTCTCTATATGAAAGAAAAGATGTGGGGTTGAGAAAGATTATGAATTCAATAAGATTGTGTCAAATTTGTATGAGTGGGAGATATTGAATTAGATTAGGTCACCCAGTAGACATCAATATTTGAATAAAATCATATCTACATCTAGAAGAAATGGCAATTCTTGTTGGATTAGAACTCTTCCTTGTGAAGAGGTATAGGTAGACAATGTTCATCTACATCTAGAAGGATAATTCTCCCCAATTTGGGATAAACATTATCTAGATCTCATTTGTTACTCCTAATTAGATTAAGCTCTTGGAAGACTTGCCTATAAATAGGCTCTCTTCTTAAGGGTTTAGAACATACAACTTGAGTATTCAGTCTTAAAAGGCTCTATAAATTCATAGTTCTATTTTTAAGTCTTTCTTTGGGGTATCCCCAAGTAGTCCCAAGGTTTTAAGGTGTGCAAGCTTGTAAAAACTTTGGTATCAATCCTACGAGGTGAGAAGAAGAAATTGATGGAAGGTCGTTGTGACATCCATATTAGTTTTAATTTTAATATCATGTTTAGGACTTAACAAATAATTTTCTTGTTTAAAAAATTATAATTCCTTTGATAATTGATGAAAATTTGGAATTGTAGAAATACAAGTGGAGGAATTACGTAAAAGGACAAATTGACACAAGTTGGTGGGTATGTTAATAGGATGATGACACCTTATAATATAATCAAGGATGGGCAGAATAGTCTTTGTTTATTTGAGTTATATTCTAATTAGAAAACTCTTTTAATCCATTATAAATATGCCTTTTAGACACTAATTTAGAGGACTAGATTTGGATTTGCTATTTTGGATATTAGAAGTATTGTGAGAAATCAAGGTTTGAAGGGGGACAAAGTAGAGACCAGATTCATTTAGAAATAGAGTTTCTTTTTTTCCCTTTGATTTTCCTTTTAATTTTGGATTTGAGATGATGTTTTGTTTATTCATGTTTTGTTTGACAATTCAATCATGAGCTAATTTGTTATTCTAGGATTGTGATGGATTCTTTTGAATAAATTGATGCATGATTTTTTTAGCACTTAAGATTATTTCTTCTATTGTGTGCTTTTTCTGTTTGATTATTTGATCAATATTTAAGTGCATCTTTAAATCCTAAAGGAGACTTGGAAAAGAGAATCTAAGGATTAATTGACAATAGAAGACCTTACGATTAATTATTTAAATTGATGAATTAATTAATTTATAAGTAGGATAGTAATATACCTGTTTGCACTAGGGAGTTAGTTGAGTTGTACAATCTTATCCATAATTTAGTTAATTTTCGTAAGAATATAGTGAATTTGATTGTGGGTAATTTGGAAGAGCTCCGTAAATACATAAGACTCGAGACTAATAATTTTTTATTAATTTTATAGGAAAACGTTATGTAATCAACTCATTCAATTGATGAAATCATAATTCTAGACTTCTATATCCTGGTAGAAATCTTAATTAATACACTTTTTCTTATTTTCATTAGTTTAGTTTTAATTCCTACACAATTGATTTTTGTTTGAATAAAACAAGTGTGTGATAAATTAGTAATTAATAGTGAATAATTTTGTTTCTCTAAGGATTGATACTTTTCTCATCACTTTATTACTTGTTGTGACATGTGAACTTGTGTAGTTGTTTGCATTGTTTGTTTTGGACAACCAACAAGTTTTTGGCGCCATTGCCAGGGAACTAAAATTATTTATTTCTACTAATATTAATTAAGCACCAAGTTTTAGTTCAATTTTTTTTACTTACTCATTTATTTATTATTTTATTTCGAGCAAATGAGGATACTATAGAAATGGCAGAGGAAGATAGATATTTGGGTTATTATGTTTTCCTACAAATTCAGGGCTTTCAAACAAGAATCGTTAGACCATCTTTTCAGGTTAATAATTTTGAGATCAAGCTTGTTATCATTAAGATGATACAGAGTTTAGTACATTTTGGGGATCTCTAGTAGAAGATCCGAATGCTCATTTAGCTAATGTTTTGGAGATTTGTGATACCTTCGAATATAATGGAGTTTCTGATGATGCACGCCGATTGAGGTTGTTTCCATTTTCACTAAAGGACAAAGCAAAGAGTTGACTATCATCTTTGCCATTGGGATCCATTGCCACTTGGGAGGATTTAGTGTAGAGATTCTTGGTTAAGATTTTCACACTATCATGAATAATAAAGTAGAGAAATGAGATTACCTCCTTTGTCCAATTTGATCAAGAAACATTTTATGAGGCATGGGAAAAATATAAGGAGATGCTTAGAAAATGCCTTCATTATGCATTGAGAAAGTGGCTTCAAGTGCAGACATTCTATAATGGATTGACTACACAAACAAGTGCAATAGTTGATGCTACTGCAGGAGATACACTTATGCGTAAAAAGATTGGGGAATATTTGAGTTATTTGAAGAGACGGTGGCAAATAGTTATCAATGCCTTACTAAGAGATTAACTCAACCAAAGAAAGCTGCTGGAATTTATGAGGTAAATGCTACTACACCTTTGATTGCAAAGTTAGAAGCTTTAACAAAGAAAGTGGACAGGTTTGCAAGTATTATAACACAGCAAATGTGGCAAGTTCAAGTAGTGGAGAGCTAATCTATTACTTGCAATATTTACAGAGATGCACATTCGAGTGATCAGTGTCAGCATGCTTCGGAATTAGTACAATTTGTTAGGAACTTCACCAGGAATCAAAATAATCTTACTAAAATACTTGCAATTTTAGATAGAGACAACAACCTAATTTTTCATGGAGCAACAACTAAGGACAAACATCAGCTCCTAAGCTACCGCTACCACTACCACTACTAGGCGTCCAGCAACAAACAAAGCCACCAACTGAAGAATAGAAGCCATCATTAGAAGAGATGTTTATGCAGTTCACAGTAAAAATTAAGGAAGCAATTTAGAGTTAATTAGCTTCAATTAGAACATTAGAAATACAAATGGGCTAGCTAGCCAGTGCATTGAGTATAAGACATCAAGGAACTTTGCCAAGTGATATTGAGATAAATCCTAAACAAGAAGGCATGGAACATTGCAAAGCTATTCCTTTGAAAAATGGTAGAGAATTGCAGGAATTTTAGAAGGTCCCTTTATCTTAAGACGAAATGAAAGAAGAATCATCAATTGAGATGGGAAAGGATAAGAAGTAAAAAACTAAAGAAGTTAATAGTATCAGACCACCTCTAGTCTTTCCTTAGAGGCTTAAGAAGCAAAAGTTGGACAAGCAATTTCAATAATTTTTGGAGGTTTTTTAGAAACCCCACATAAATATTCCATTTATTGAAGCATTAAAAAAAATGTCAAGTTATGTGCAATTCATGAAAGCTATTTGAACTAAGAAAAGGTGTTTGAGTAAATTTGAAATAGTGGCACTCATAGAGGAATGCAGTGCAATCATCCAAAAAAAGTTACCCCAAAATCTTATGGATCTTTGGAGTTTCACCATACCATGCAAAATTGGTAATAATTTTTCTGGAAAGACACTTTGCGATTTGGGGGCAAGGATAAATTTATTGCCACATTCCATCTACTAGTGACTTAGATTGGAGAGATTAAGCCAACTAGTGTAACCTTGCAACTTGCTGATGGAACATTCACATATCCTAAGGGAATAATTGAAGATGTATTGGTAAAAGTTGATAAATTTATTTTTTCTTGTAGATTTTATTGTGTTAGATATAGAGGAGGATATAGAAGTAATAATCATCCTCGGGAGACCATTCTTGGCCACAGGTTAGACTATCATAGATGTGCAAAAAGGTGAATTAATTATGATGGTCTAAAATGAAAAGGTAACTTTTAATATGTTTAAAGTATTTGATTTTCCAAAGGATATTGACAGGTGTTTTGCAGTAGCCAAGTCATATAAAAGAGAGACTGAATATAGGAGTGATCGAAAAATTTTGAAACACCGATTAGAGCTAGGTGAATAAGTGCCATCCTATAGTTTCTATTTTGAGTAGTTATCTGGAAAGTTATAATCACGATGGTTTGGTCCATTTTGCATCATTGAAATCCTTCCACATGGAATGATGGACTTGGAAGAAATTGGTTTAAGAAGGCGATTTAATGCAAATGGGAAAGGAAACAAATACTACTAGGAAAGTGATTTGATCATCAAAAATTTATAACCATATTAACCAACATCAAGTGAAGCTCGAAAGTCAAGCCAAAGACTATTAATCAAGTGCTTATTGGGAGGCCACATAAGTTTTTAATTATTTTTCATTTTTTAAGTAATTTTTTGGGTAATTATTATTATTGTTATTATTTGGTATTTTTGCAATAAAAAAATCAGAAAAAAAGAAAATTAAAAAAAAACTAGTAGCTTCCATACTAAGGCACAAAAGATTTGTGCCTCTTCACTAAGGCATGAGTTCTTCATGCCTTGGTCAGTGGCCCGGTGTCACGGCTCGCTCATTGGAGAAGCATGACGACCGTGACTCGAAGGGG
>JACGDI010000425.1:379515-451822 GCA_014898725.1 Jacaranda copaia | reverse complement strand
AGGAAACAAAACCAAGGTAGTAAGCAATTTGCATGCTGGCCACCCCTCTTGGGCACCAACAAATTTATTCGTCTTTATCTTTATCTTTTTATCTACTATTTTTATTAATTTTCTTTTTCTCAAACAAAACCACCTACTCCACTATCCTTATCACTTCCTCTTTGACATATTTTAAAAGTATTAGTGTTTTAAATTTATTTGAATTTTTGGGTATTTATTATTTATAAAGGCTTATTTCATTGATTTGAGAAATTGATTATTTTTTGAATAATTTAAATTTAGCAGTTGTTTGTTTGATATAATTCAATAAATAATTGATTGATTATTGAGGTGACGTAGTGGATATTTGGATGCCAATTGAATTAAATTTTCTGATATTGATTTATTGATTGAAATTTATTGATTTTCTATAGGTATTATTAAGAGTAATTTTATTTGGAGTTAATTCTGATCACCATCACATCTTGACATTGCTGCTGCAATTCCATCCCTAGAGGTCAAGAAGGATGATGACACCATCAATTGATTAGTGTCTTTTCTTTTTTGTTTATTTATTTATTTTTTATCATTCTTCATATTAGTGTCTTTTATTTTCTTCTTGTTTTCTCTATCACGATAGGATTAATACTTTGAGGTCAAAGTACCCTTCAAGTTTTGCTGGGGGAGGTGTTTGTGCGTCAGTTCTTAGTCCTTTATTTTCTTTTATTTTGATTTTGATTAGGGTTTAGTAATTGAGTCAATGTCCTATAGGTATAGAAGTTAATCTTCTCGAATCAATGAAGATATTACTCTTTTAATTTTGTGTTTTACGGAAAATTATAATTGTGTGATGATGGAATTGTGCACTTTAAGTAGAAGCAATGCTAGGATGACATCCTCTATTTTTGAGTACTCACTTCTCACTTTTAGTTATTGGTTTGATTTAGGGGACATTTATGCATGAGTAAAATGGATAATACTTTAAACTCTAGAATTTCTTTGATTTCCTATTAAGGCGAAATCCTATAAAACACTCAAATAAGGGAAATCACTTAGGCCCTTTTTGACCCGTTTGAGCCTTTCAAGTCTACCAAATTATATTATATCCTTAGGTTCCCCTGTTGAGCCTATTTTTAAAATATTCTTTTTATTTGGCAACCAACTCAACAACCAGCCTAAACACATGATCCAACCAAATAAATCCTACAATTACTTGTTAGATCTATTTGAAGCACTTATGAAGATTGGCACAAATAGTATAATGCCCATGAGTTTGATTTTCTTCGCACACCAAAAAAAAATAATAATAAATAAATAAAAAAAAATAAAAAAAATTGCATTGGGGTGTGAGCGGCCAAAAAAAAAGGGGAAAAAATGTGTAAGAAAAAAGAGAGAAAGAAAGAAATTGAGAAGTACTGTTCAAACAGTTTAGGGAAGTATTAAAAAGTTGATGATGAACAAATGCTGTGGCCATTGAGTCCGTATTACCCATATCTTTCCTACCTCTATCCAAACTTACATTACTAGCCTTGGAAGTCCTAAATGATCATTTATTAAGTGTATTCTACATTAGTGAAATTAAGATGAAAAGCAAACCTATGGAGTACTAGAGTTGAGTCTTGTACTTCTACATAAATCAATTTGAATTGCCAGTAACTACTTATAGAGAAATCACACACATACATGGGGGATTCATTTGAACATTATATCTGCTTATTTGTGCATAGTGAAATTAGATCACAATTGTGGTTGACTACGAATATAGCTTTGAAGTAGTTCTGAGAGTAACAAAAAAAAGTGATGTTGTTGTACATGCATTTTAGTATTGATTTGTTTTTCTTAGAGTATCTTTGAGTCTTTTCTTTGTGTTGCTCAAGGGCGACCAACGTATAAAGTTTGGGGGGGTGTTCGTTAAGTACCTATCAGTATTAATTTTAATGTGCTGAAGAGCCTTTATTTATTTGAGTCCTATTTTAATTAGAAGACTCTTTTAATCAGTTATAAATAGGCCTGTTAGACACTTAGAGGACCAGATTAGGATTTGCTATTTTGGATACTAAAAGTATCATGAGAATTCGGGATTCAGAGAAGGACAAAGAGGAGATTAGATTAGATTCATCTACGAATAGAGTTTCTTTTTCTTCATTTGATTTTTTTTTTAATTTTGGATTTGAGATGATGTTTCATTTTATTCATGTTTTGTTTGACAATTCAATTATGAACTAATTCATTATTCTAGAACTATGATGGATTCTTTTAATAAATTGATGCATGATTTCTTTCATGAAATTAGTAACACTTAACATTATTTCTTCTATTGTGTGTTTTTTTCTATTTCATTGTCTGATCAACAATCAGGAGCATCTTTAAACCCTATAGGAGTCTTGGAAAAGAGAATTTGGGGATTGATACACCTGCTTGCCTTAGGGAGGTAGTTGAGTGGTACAACCTTATCCATAATTTAGTTAATTCGCATAGGAATATAGTGAATTGAATAAATTAGGGATTTGATTACGGGAAATTTGGAAGAACCCCATAATTGCATAAGAATTATGACTAATAAATTGTTATTAATTGCATAGAGAAAAAAATTATGTAATCAATTCATTCAATTGATGAAATTATAATTCTAGGCTTCTATATCCTAGTATTAATCTTAATTAGTGTACTTTTTCTTATTTTCATTACTTTAGTTTTAATTTCTACACAATTGATTTTTGTTTAAATAGAACAAGTGTGTGATTAATTAGTAATTAGTAGTGAATAATTTAGTTCCTTATGGGATCAACACTTTTCTCATCACTTTATTACTTGTTACAACATGTGTGCTTGAGTAATTGTTTGCATTATTTGTTCGGTGCAACCAATAGTTAGTTTGAGTTTAAAGAATGTGGAGTTTGTACACATTCAAGGTTTATAGATGAGCTACGATCTATGGTGATGCTTAAGAGCTTTTTGCTGATAAAAACTCAACACTTGACCACCCTATTTGATATTATGATTTATATTGTTAATTATGATTATATGGTTAAATAATGATTTTTCGAACAAAAAGAATAAAAGGCGGTTATTTTCATATGCACTATTTCTTTATTGTCAAATAACAATTGCACAATCTATTTTTACATTGTAAAACAATGTAACATTAATAAGAAAAAACAAAAACAATGTAAAATTTTCGTTAATGATATATATATTGAATTATATTAATTTTTATTATACTACTAATAATACTTTTAAGTAATAATTTTTTTTATACATATGCATGCACATCAGGAATTTGTTCGAAAACTTATGCCATTGGGCCATAGGCCACTTGGCTTTAAGTAATAAAATTTTATTTTGTCATAGTATATATTAATAGTGTGAGAAATTAGTATTTTAATTGAGTTCTCATTATTAATATTTAGTGGCATTATAGCATATGTACAATAAAAATGTAGTGATAATAAAAATTATCACTATAATTCATAACAAAATTTTTCCATTATTGTTTAAAAGGTGTCACAATTTTTTCAAGTGACAAATCTATATATTATAGTTTTTGCCACTACAAAACTCGCAAAAATCATTATTTTAACCAAATGAATTTTTTTTATCAATTAATATATATAATTAATGACAACTTTTGTATTGCTATGTACTACTTTGCTACTTACTTTTCTTCTTCTTGTATTGTTATTGCATCTTATCATTTTCAATTTTGGTTTCATAATTCTTTCTAAAAATAATATACTTTAAAAGATGATATTGCTTATTTTTTTTTTTGAAATTATATATTTATTTTAAAAATATCACCACAAGAAATACCTTTTCACCTATGCCATCACAAATTCAATAAAATTTCTCACAAAATATGTTTTTGTATGTATTTATTTTGCAAATCTATTAACATACACTTCATCACTAATTAGTTACGGATGAAAATAAATTGCATTAAAGAATTAATTTTATGATAAAACTTTCATTATAGATCGAAATATTATTCTATCATACTATTTAGAGTTATAAAATTTATGACAAGCTCTTCATATTCATTGCAAGTGTCATTACTAATATATGTTTTTGTTCATTTTTTAAATTCATTAGTAATTTCTAAAAAGTCTATCAAAATTTATCTTAAATTTGTGATGAAACCCTATTTATCATAATTTTTCTATTAATAAAGTGGTAGTTTCTTACAATGATAAAAGTATTGAACACAACAGACTTTGATTTTTAGCTTTTATGTGTTGTTTTCACATATTCTAATAAGATATTTTATTTAGTTACTAGAGAACATAAAATTTGGTACCCTTTTTTGTTTCAAAAACCTTAATTTTTGAAAATTAATTCTTGTACATAAAAGTGAATACAATTTTTTTTTTTTTATAATTGTTGAAATAGGGCCTTAAATCAACTTATAGGTTTTTAATATGGCATCAAAGTCCGACCTCAGCAAAACAATAAAGTCATTTCGAC
Organism: Jacaranda copaia; assembly: GCA_014898725.1. Taxonomy (NCBI): domain Eukaryota; kingdom Viridiplantae; phylum Streptophyta; class Magnoliopsida; order Lamiales; family Bignoniaceae; genus Jacaranda; species Jacaranda copaia. Next base: position 447,382 of record JACGDI010000425.1, on the reverse strand, counting down.
CTCATCGATGTCACATGAGGAAGTAGCAGATTGTCAAGATCATTATGGCAAACTCTCAAGGCTGATCACCCTTAGGTCGAGTCTCACCTCTAATAAATATTATGCTTTTTTTGAGGAGTTGATCACCTTCAATTAACCAATCTACTTGGTGTGGCAACCACATTAAATATCATCTAGGCACTTTGTAGTCCTTCTCCTTTGCATTAATTGCAGTTGTCTACCAGCCTTCTCGGAGTTAAATGCAGTCAACAAGCTCTTTCCTAGCGGTCAATCAGCTCTTTTCTAGTAGGAAATGACTATTTTAGGCAGTGATGTCTGACGTGTCCATCCACTTGGACCCAAAAACCTACTTTAATCCTATGCTTTCATATATAGGCAATAATTATTTTGATAAGAGTTCTAGAGTAATTTTGACCTAAGGAAGAACTTTATAAATACCAAAATTCACCACTTATTTCGAGTGCACACTCTATACACCTATTCTCCCAACCAAAGATGGAGGCAAGGGGAGCTGATAGGAGCAACTGCCCCCACTCAAAATATTGAAACTTGATTTTAATATTTTAAGCTATTCATCCCTCAAATTATAAAGTTGCCCTTTCTTTTATTAAAATATACCCATTGTCATTGTCCAGCTTTGTACTTTAAAAACCAAATAAAACAATTTTTCCCTTTTTCTACTTCTACTCTTTCGATTCTAGCTACAATCCTCCCCCCTCTCTTTCTTTTTCTTCATGTTCACAATTTCACATACTTCAAAATCCCAGAAGGTTCTTTTAAATTTTAACTACTTTGGAAGTGTTTTGTGAAGGTATTTAAGCGTATTATCATTGCAAAACCCAAAAGATAGTGTATACAAACTTTAAAAATGTTGTTTTTGTTGTTAATTCTTTATAAATTAGTAGATTATTTTAGTAAAGAATCATTTATAATTTATTTATTTATTTCTTTTCTTTTTTGTAGACTATTCACATGAATTTCTCTTTTTTGATTGTTGAAGATTAAGAACACTTGCCTTGGAGTATCTGGTAGTTACAGGTAACTGTATTAAGTTCTCTACTTTCTTCTTCTTCTTTTTCATTTTTCTATTTTTTTGCTTGCTTTTTGTTGGTTATTTGTTCATAATATGCTTGATATTTTATCACCCATATTTTGTCTCAATGGTGAAAGAAAATTAAAAATTTGAATTATTCTCATTTTATAAGTGGATTTAAATTAATAAAGACATAGATGTTGCCGCATTGGCATTATCTTTCTTTTGAAATATTTGGGGGAAGAAATGGATGTCAATTGCATGATTTCATTTGTTGATTATAGTTTTATGATTTTGTAAATTTTTATTCACTTTATGTTAGAATTCACTAATGTAATTTACATAATTTATTGAAACATTTTGTAGGTACTAATTGCAAATTTTCATATACGGTCACTATGAGTACCAAGAAAATTGATTCTTATTTCAAGAAAAGGTGTCTTCAAGATAGCGTCAACGCTTCTACTCATGAGATTTCAACAAAATTTGTTTATGGAGTTCCCAATCTTCTAGAAGATGAATCTTTTATTCCAAAGTTTTCTCCAAAAGAAGTTCAAAAGATTGCCTAAGATGCTAATACTCCTCATATTGAACATGATCCTACATTATGTAAGTCCATATGGGATTATTCGGTAGATAGAAGGGATGAAATTAGACGTGTTTATCTAATTGCCAGCCCTTAACAAGGCATCCTAGAAAAGTTACCAAAATATATTGATAAACATGGTAGGATGTTTCTACCTACTTGGTACATGTTATTTCCTAATTGGCTAGAATGTTCTCCTTCAAAGAATATTGTATATTGCCTTACATGTTTTCTTTTCTTAGGCCTTGTGCACACTTTGGGGCATTGCATTTATCCTTGATGGATTTCAGTTGTGGAAAAATGTGAATGATGGAAAAAATTGTCTTTTTTAGTCCATGAAGAAAATAGTCCTAATTCATCACATAATGGAGCAATGAAGTGTTGTCATGATATGATAAATCAATTGCAACACATTGACAAAATTATAGACAAATTAATCCACACAGTTGGTTGCAAAGAATTGTTTGAGACTTAAGGTTTCAATGGATGTTGCAGAATTATGCGCATGTGAAGGTATAGCCTTTAGAGGCCTTAATGAATGCTTAGACTTGCATAATCAGGAACATTTCATATAAATCATAAAACACACAGCTTCTTATAGTGATGAGGTGAGCTTGATTGTCTTAGAAAATGCTCCTCAAAATGCTTCATATACCAAAGCTTTTACTTTGAAAAATGAGATCTCTAGTGTTTATTCTCGCAATGATCTTATCATACAAAATATTCAAGGGCAAAGGTATGATGGTGCTAGTAATATGCAAGGAGAGTGGAATGGTCTACAAGCACTTTTTCTAATTGAGTGCCCATATGCATATGATATTCATTGTTTTGCTCATTGATTGCAATTAATATTAGTGGCAACAACTTAAAGTGTTATTTATATTGAGAATTTTTTTCCCTATATGGTTCTGTCCCTACTCCCAACTACGTTATGACCTTATTATCTTTGCTACACTTATTTCAACTTAAGTATTGGGGGCTCTTAGTTGTAAGCCATTTTGGCAAGCATGAAGTGTTATTGTGGTTATTTGACCTGCGCTGATCTGCTCAAGCTTCGACCTCAAGCTAAAGAATCCCATATGATTCCTTAAATTTCTATCCAAAAGATCCTTACACATGACTTGTATCAAGGACTGCTTCATCAATTTCTCATTTGTTCTTTAAAATTATATATATTTTTATCATACACATTTTAAATTTAATTAATACTAGGGGAAGAGTGTAAAATTTAGGTTTTGATTTCTTACTATTGTGTTATTTTATTTGAAAATTGCCTCACAATTACATTCTTTCTCTCCCTTTTTTTTAAATGATTGGATTTCTTTCATATATTTTAGGATATCATTATTTTATGATTCTAAACTAAATTTTAATAGAAGTTTGACAAAAAAATTGTTAAAGAGAAGGTCTTTGTCAAAAAAGTCAAACTTCGTAGGGGGTCGACACCAAAAGTCACAATCTAATGAAATGAGCGATGGATGCAAATAACGTACTAAAGTATAATATAGAAAACAATTTTAGATCTTTTATTATATGATGTAGAGCTATAAATATTATATATTAGATGACAATCCAGGTTTAGTATGCAAATCACGATCCCATCCATTATAATCATACTTCCAATTGCAAAGAATATAGGAAAAGCTCAGCATACAAATTAAAGGGTGAGGATGAGAGGAGGTGGGGCAATGTGATGAGGCACTTGGATCATTTTGAGTGCTGTGATAATGGAACAGTTCACGAATCCTTCATCATTTCTGATCAGCCCACCTATTATATGTAATTTATCGCCATCTCTATAAAACCCAAATACCAGACAAATTAATGATTTCATAGAAAATACAACAAATTTCCTGTTTTGCATATCTCATAAGCTGAATTGCTTGCTTGCTCATGGCAAATGCCAACCATAGTTACCGAATCCGCGGTATTTTATGAAATGTGGTATGGACACATGATACGTTATTTTACTAAAATATGGTACGTTAGGGTAGATTTAATCGGTACACTCTTTTAATATGTGGTATGTTATATAATTTACTTGGTACGTTCTCAATGTAAAATTTTTAAAAATTTTGGAAAATCATATAAAAATTTATATAAAATTTAAATAGAACTATCCACATATATATATATATATATATATATTATCTCAATGCCAAATACCATATAGATAGATTAAGTTGGATGAGAGAAAAACGTGGGATGCTCTACGTATATACAGATAAGGTTTTGTGATGTGAAGAGTCTTGCATTAAAATTTTGAGTGAAGAGCATGATTTAGTTGGATTTATTATTTTTTGAAGAGCATGATTTAGTTGGATTTATTATTTTTTCTTTTTTCATTACTTTTGATTGATGCTTTGTCTATCTGTCTCTTCTTTCATTTTTCTTGGTACTTGTAATTTATTTACACACTTACTTTGTCTCACATTTTTCATCTTCCTATTTATTAGTCTCTTTTTTCGTTTACCTTTTCATTGATTCCTCTAAACAGTGAAACTTTTTGCATTCTAAAATTAAAATATAATTAAAGGATTTTTATCAGCTATGCAAAAAAACGAATGCATATAAATTTATCATATTAAAAAGGATAAAAATTTTTGTATACTAATAAACTTCAATTAAATTTTTTTATGCATCTTTTTTTATTTTTATACTTTTAATAATCCAATTCGCATATATTACGTAAGTACCAATACATGGTACTTCAGATAAAAGGGAGTATTAGGTAACTATGGTGCCAACAAACAACAATGCAAATATCAGTTTTTGTTGATATGCCAAAGGCTGAAATGCTGAAACACTAAATACAACTAAAGATGTGGGCGCCTGTACTAGTACGTTCTGAGGTTCTTTCCGTATCTTCCTCAAAATTTTCTTAGTTTCCAATTATGAAATCTTACAGATCTACAGATTTAGTCCCGAGAAGCAGCTGTAGCAATTATGGTATATCAGCTTGTAAGTTGCCATTGCAAATTCGAAAGGATGTGTGTATATATACAGACACCGGAGCATCAGCCACAACTAGGTTCATTCAACTCTTCAATGACCGATGCTATGCTTGGTCTTGCGTCTGGCAGGTCTCTGGTGCAGTCAAGAGCAATTTTTGTCAACCAGGCCGCCTCTGTTTCAGATAACTTTCCTTCAAGCTTTGAGTCAATAAAATCTCTCAACCTGCCTGATTCAGCTGCCATTCGGATGGAGCTTGGGAGCTTCAGTTTGCCCGAGAGTAGTTGGAGGACGATGACTCCAAATGCATAAACATCACTCTTCTCTGTGAAACGGCCCGTAGTTATGTATTCCGGTGCCATGTATCCCAAGGCAGCACTCACTTTGAGTGCCGAGTAAACAACATCGTCTGCAAGCAGCTTTAGGAGACCTGGATCCATAATTAATGGATTCAAGTTTCGGTCCAACAGAACTTTCTCCACTGATATGTTTTGGTGAATGATGGGAGGTTTGCTTGTCTCAATGCTGTGCAAATACTGTATACCTGCTTGAAAAGGGGTAATCCATTATTCTTGTGAGTTGGAAATTAAAAGTACTCTTGTAAGGGGAATGAACTAACCTTTTGCAATTCCAATGATGATAGAAACCCTGGTACGCCAATCAAGGACAATTCTGGTATCATCTTCAGCATCAAGATACTGAGATAAATTACCCATAGGAGCAAATTCATAGATTAGGAAGCATTCACCCCTAGCCTTTGAGCAAAAAAAACCCTTCAAGTGCACAAGATTGTCATGTTTCAGGGAATTCAACAAGCTCAATCCTTTAATGAATTCATCCTCCTCTGCCTTGCAGCTTGTCTTACTGATACTTTTGATCGCAACTACCATTCCATCTTTCAAGATCCCCTTGTAGACAGCAGAGAACTTACTCTTCCCTAGTAAATTCGCCTTGAAGAAATGCTGAGTAGCTGATTCAATCTCTTCCAAATTGAACTTAGAGCCCTGCAGAAACTCATGACACATTCGGTTGCAATCTTGAGCAGCAGTTGCCAGGTCCCGTCTATTGGAGTACTCGAGAACTGCAAGTGGAGACGGGCTTCTCTTGTAGAGATCTTTAGCCTGGTCAAGGCTGAGTGGTTCATCAGTTGTGTCTGATTTGTTTCCAACTCTCTGTTTGCGACGATGATTCCTAACAATGCTGACAAATGCAGCCACCGTTAATGTGACTGTGAGTGTGATCACTCCGGCTACAATGCATATCAAGGGCAGTTTTGATGATGGCCTTGAGCAATGCACCTGATTACAAGTTGAAGGGAGAGCAGCAGATGTATTCATAGAGACAGTTTTATTGGAGATTTGTATGGAGGAGCCTATTGGATCGATGATCAGATTGTCCCAAGCAGTGCAAGCTCTTAGGGAAGAGAAGCCGGTACCACATAAACCAGGGTTATTTTCAAAACGGAACCGTTCGTTCAACCTACTCAAAGCTTCATTCCCATCCATTACAAGTTAAAGAAAGATCAAATGACAAAAGAAAAGAATATCAGAATCACAGGGTATAAGTTTAAAAGACCAACTCACCAGAAGGGACAACACCAGAAAGGGTATTGTTTTGTATTTCAAGAACTTCCAGTTGTGGAATATCAGCCAATCTAACAGGGATCGGACCAGAGAGTTGATTGAAGCTCAAATTTAGTCTTTTAAGCATCTCCAAATTTCCCAAACTTGCGGGAATCTGCCCTATTAGCCCATTGCCTTCCAATGCAACAACACTCAACATTTTCAAGAACCCCATCTCTGTAGGTATGCTCCCTGTCAACTGGTTACAACTTAGCTGCAGCACTGCAATATTCATAGCAACTTCATTCATCCACGTTGGAAGAAACCAAAAACCAGATCATAGTTAAAATATCTTTTCTCAAGAATTACATTTATAGTTTCCATGTCACCAATTGGTAATCAAAACTTTTGGAATAGGAGCATCAGTGCGTCTGATAAAATTTGCAATAACAACAGTTTTTGTGCAGTTTAAAAGACGTCCCAAATGCTTGTACTAACTTGAAACCAGAGATGGAGCTACTTGGCGGGCTAAATCTGATCAGATGCCCTTCACTTTATCAATATGAAGTCGAATTGAGAAGACTTCAATCAATTTATAGCTCTACTAGCTGAAAGGTCAAATAGTGGATTGGGTAAGTGGCAAACTTGTTGGTCAACTCTCTATAAAGTTAGGGAACACGACGATTGGATGGGCAGTATGTAGGACTTGGTTATTACGTAAGTTGAAGGTAGTGCAACTGGGGATGATTCTTTCTATGAAAGTTGCAGCCAGGTCGAACAGTGTTGATTCAGCTTGACCCCCCCTCATGGCAAATGGCTGGAATAATTATAGTATGTTGCTGAGGTGTATTAATATTGCTCATCCTATATGGCACTCATGGATTTTGCGACATTCTTTTATCCAAGAGTTTTGGAATTCCAAATCAAATATGACATTGAATTGGATCAAGCTCTATCTCATATAAAGACACGCAAATTGAATGGAGTGTTTGGTAATTAAAACTGTTTTGAAGGGCATTCTGATCTTTTTTCTTGCTTTAGCCCATTTCGCTACATCGAGTTCCAATTTAAAATTATCTACTAGGCAAACCAAAATATGTATCTTACTCCTGCTCGTCCCTGTTTGAAGCCGTTTTGTATTCTCTTATCTCACAGCTACTTCCATCCCCCCAAAGGTAAAGGTAAAGGTAAAGAAACAAGAGGTGAAGACAGATAAGGTAAAAGACATCAAAGGAAATTCCGCTGAAGTAACAAATTGTCAAATCTCATCAACTTATTTCTAATATACTTCAGTAAGAAAATAACTTAATTTTGCAAACTAACCATAAAAAAAGATTAAAATAAAAACCAGATCAAACGGACCTTGGAGACTGGCCATGCTTCCAATTTCAGTGGGTATGCTTCCAGACAAATTATTAACATTGAGATAAAGATCAGTCAGCTCAGTAAGATTAGCAATCTCTTTTGGTATTTCCCCACTCAAAGAATTGTAATGCAGGTACAGACCCGACAAGCACTTGAGCTCCGCCACTGCCGGCGGCAATTTTCCGGTGAGTCCTTTACGTTCCAGGGAAATGTTGGCCACTTTCAGGTGCTCGTTGCAGGCCACTCCCTGGAACACGCCGCTGCAGGGATCGCCGCCGCTAGTCCATGATGACAAATACTTGTTTTCCGGGTCTAGATCTGACTTTATCTCCATTAATGCTATCAACTCTGGATTTGCATAAGTAGGCTTTATTGTCAAAGAAAAACACGCAAGAATGAGAAAGAAAGTGTAGCGGAATGAGTTGTGCATCTTCTTGCGCTCAAGAATGGCAATCTGAAGCCTAATTTTCTTCTGGTGTCAACTTTCGAGACTGGTTTCTCAAAGCGTTGGGCTCATCATTGAGGGATTTTTGTTTTCCTTTTGAACTTATTTTGGATTTGGAAATTGGAATTTGGAATTTGGCATAAGCAATGAATCTCTTGTTCGTTTTCTTGGAAGTGAAAGAAGAGAACGGATTGGGGTGTGTGTGTGTGTGTGTTTGTGTTTTAGCAAGTGTGAAAAGTCCGCTAGAGTATGCGACTTTGGCGCGGATGAAAACATGCATGCCTCTTGGGCAGTGCTTTAAATTTACTATATTATGCTTTATTTTTTATTTCAAATAATAAATGCATATTAATTATATTTAATTTTTAATTAATTATTTCTATATAAAAAAATATATTATATGTTCAATATATATTCATGAAATAACAAAAAAAAATAAAATGAAATAAAAAATTTAAATTATTTGTACAATATGACTTTTCAAAAACATTGTCTCTATATTACATTATTTTAGATCCTATATTTCATTTTATATTTCATCTATTATTTTAATATGATGCATATGTTCCAAATATATTTGAATTTTAATTAATTATTTCTATAAAAAAATATTTAATACATGTATCATATATTTATAAAATAAAATATAAGGTGAAATAAATGATCTAACTTGATATTACTTGCGTTGAAAAGCTGAAGATTATAAATAGATCATTTTATTACGCTGAGCCAAAAAGTTTTAGTGAATTTCAAGGGAAAGAAGGAATTAAGACTGGGACTGGAGGGCTAGCTCCTAAAAGAAAATATAGGTGTGGTAATTTTTACCAAAAAAATACGCTTTCTTTGAGTGTGGTTGAAAAATGTAGCACGTTGTTTGATTTTTCTACATTTTTTGTTGTTCCGACGGCAAGCTAATGACATCGGGAAAATTAAATCCAATCCCTCTTTAAAATATGAATATGGTGGTTTATTTTTTATATAAAAAAAAAGTTAAAAAATCACCATAAATTTTTGAAAATGCAGTGAAAATCCCCCTAGGTCATAAGTGAAGTTCACGCACTTTTTCATGCGAGTTTTTATAATTTTTTAATATGTAAAATGACTATCATGCTATTATTATATCAATCGTTGGATTTTTTTGTTTAAATGAACGCCCCAAATAAAATAACACTTAATATTTATAAAAAACATAAAAATATTTATACATCTATATACATATATATGCAATATAGTATAAATATTATAATATATTTATCAATATTATATAATATATTACAATAATATATTATTATATAATATATAGTATATTATATACATATATATATATATATATTTGACTACCATGGTAGCCATGCGAAATTGGCCAAATCTTTCAACGGCGGTCGGCGTGTGTTAATATAAAAAAATAAGTTTTAAATATATATATATATATATACATATTATATATATATATATATATGAAAGGCCAACCTTAAAAAGCAGCAACAGCCATGGCCGCTGTGAATGCTGCCGGTACCGCTATGAAAAAATCAATGTATATATGTATATATTAGGATATATATGTATTTGAAAGTGTACAAATATAATTTTTTTTTAAAAAAAATATCGTCCATGACGGTCGGCCATGATGGTCGAACTTGGCCATTTTGTGGGCTACCATGGCACACATGGAATTATTATTATTATTTTTTTTTTATCACAGGGAAGTAAATTGTGCATTTCATAATTTACATGGGGGTAAAATTCTTTTAGCCCTAATGGCATCTTTTGATCCAATTGTCAAAAGTACTAGTGTTGATTTTCAGCTTACTAGACTCTCCGATCTTTGCTTGCCTAATTTCAGTATCTTTATTGTTAGCATATATTATTTATTCTCATTATTAATAATTTGAACATAATTTTTATCACATTAAATTTGTAAAAATTATTATAATAAAATAATTTTTCCATTTTATGTATAATTAGTGAAAATTTGTAATAAATAAAGAATGCACAATGTAAAAGTTATTACTAATTAACTATATTAACTGACAACGTATTATTTTATCACAATAATTATTTTTACAAGTTTATTAGTGAAAGAACGTAATGACACATTTAGAGTGACAACATAATAATAATAAAAATTTTATCGCTAATTCAAGTGATACATTTTGTTCTTATTAGGTTATCATAAATTGATAGTTTAATTGTCAATTGTTACAACTTAAAATCTAAAGTACTCACCTATTGCCTATGTCATCTTTCTTTCATCCGAAGGACCTGCAGGGGGTAACTCCTTAAATGCGAAGAAGGTATTAGTGCAAGTAGCAATACAAACTTAAGCTAACTTGGTGGACCTAATACTAGGAGTATATGAGGTGCGTCTTCTATTTCCTAGCACCACCATAAGAGAAGAAGACATGGTGGTCGAGCAAGGTAAACACAATGATGCCTTGGTGATTTTCGCTTCCTTCATTAATTTTTGGGTGAAAAAGATCTTAGTGGACAATGGTAGCTTATGGATATAATCTTTAATCTTTTATGATGCCTTTCTCTAACTCAAAGTGGGCAATTCCTAGTTGTGGAAAATCAAAACTCCCCTAGAAAGATTCACTAGTGAGTGGGTGGAAACCTTTGAGAAGGTCTTTCTTTATCTCTTCTTAGGTACTTATCCTCGATAGATCATGAAAATAATGAGATTCTTAGTTGTTAAGAACCAATTATCTTATAGCATTATACTAGGAAAGCTAACCTTGAACTTTCTTTGAACAGTGGTATCAATGTACAATATGAACATAAAGTTCCTTATATCTACTGGGATGGGTGAAGTAGTTGCTAACCAGTGCATTGCTAGAGAATGCTAGGCTAGCATCCTAAAAAGAATAAAGGCCTTTGTTGCAATCTAAATAAGGTAAAAAGAAGTCAACATAGTAAGTGAAAAGATAAAAGCAAAAGCATGGTCCAAAGGTCAACATTGCCACAATACTCATGCAAGGAGTCAACAACTCAGAGAAAGCACCAACTAGGTGCATACTTAACTTCTGTAACAGAGGGTGGAGTTGCCCTCAAAGCCAGCTGCAAAATTTGAAAGTTTTTCTTCTTTCCAAGTTATGCCAATAGTTAGAATATCTTATTTTAATTCTTCAGTCGTTTCTTTTAAGTAGTTAGTTGTTGTTCCAATAGGCAAAAATAAAAGGTTGTCCTAGACTAGGAATGATGCATCTTTCCTTTATTTATCTGAATGAGATCTCTTTAACTTGGTCTCATAATTGTGTTTGATTTCTTGATGAGTAATGACTAATACAGACATAAACTATTCGTGGTAAGGACTAAGAGGCACACACAACAAATGTATAACAATAAATATGTAATATCAACTATGAAAACATATGGCCCCACATAGAAATCATCAAGTAAGCTATGCTAATCCACTACAAGACCTAAAAGGGGCAATTAACAACGACATCAAGACTACTATAAGATTCTTCAAATAGCGTGTGGCAAAAGACCACTATAAAACCCCCCCAGTGGATGCGTGGCGAGGACCACCACAAGACCCCGAGAGCACACATGGAAAATATGTCAAAGTATAGGACAAAATCCCTAAGGGCATATGGCAAACACATCGTAGCCCACAAAAAAACCCTAGGGCCACATGGTAAATGCATCAAAGCCTATGATAGAACCCCTTAGAGGGTACATGGCAAACACATGAAAAGCCTACTATAAGACCCCAGGGAGTACATCGCACACACATGAAAAGCCTATTATAAATCTCTAGGGGGTGTACGGTAAGCAAAAAGCTATAGTAAAAACCCAAGGGGGCCTACTATACAACAACTATATCTACGCTCTAAGAGGGTGTTGGAATAGTTCTCTGTATCTAATTATATTAGCATGTAATACTTCTCCTTTGAGATAATCTTAATTGAATAATATTATATAAATAGCCATTTTCATCTTATACATTTTATGACATTTTTCACATCTATTTGATTGAAACCCTTAAATCATACATGACCACTGGACTTGGCTATGCATATGATGGTGATCATGAAACAGGTCTCCATGGTCATGATTTTAAATATTTCAAATCACAGAATCTTAGGGATAGGGTATCTAATATTTGGATAGACTTGCACTAATAATGTGTATGCCAAGGAGCTAGATATTGCCTTACTTCATCAACAATGTGTATGAGACATGGATACATATTAGTGGGTGCTTGTTATAGAAAAAGTGGGTTAATTATAGGGACCTCCCTTGAGGTTTAAACTAAATATAGAAACTATCCTTGAGGTTTGTGAAATCACAAATACCTCCCTTGGTGTTAATAGATGTTTGAAAAATGTGATGGAAGGTGCGAAATCACCATTATACCCTTACTTATTTAGAAAAAATAAAATAAAAAAACTAAAAAAATAAAAATTCATTTCTACCCCTTTGTGTACAAAGAACACAAAGGGGCAAATTATTTTTCGCTCTATTCGATTACTTCACCCTTGAAAACACACCTTTTTGCTACCATGCTCTCACTGGTAGTGCATGGTCATTTTTCAAAGAAAAAACTAACTAGAAAAACTATGAAATCTCCTTGATCATGTATACCAACTAATTGAATTGTGAAGTTTTAGTGGAATTTCATCTTTTCAACCAAAAATGGCTCTTAAAGGTATGGGCAAGTTTTTTCACAACTTTTTTTCCTTATTTTTATGTTAGATCTAGTTAGTTTTAGTTGAATTTTGTCTTGGGTGTTAATATTTTGTGATTTGAAAGTGGCAGGTGACTTATTTTTGTTTCCAAAAGCATGATTTTTGTGTTTTTTTGACATAATATTATTTGTTGGAAAGTTTTATTGATGAATTTATAGTTTTATTTTGATGTCTTTTGTAAAAAAAAACCAACCCTAATTTTTTATTGTTGCTATCTAAATAAAAACCCTATCTTTGGATCATTGTATCAATTTTTGTTGCTTTTTTAAAAGTTTTTGAAGTTGTTTAGGAAGAAACCCTACCTTTAATGTCATGATTTTGTATTTTTGGGACTATTCTGTAAACCTTTTGTTCTATGCCATATAATTTGTACTAGAATCTAATTAAGGTGTCAATTGCATTGAATTTAAATCGCAAAGGTTGCATTTGTATTGTTTCAAATCTTGCAAGGGTACTTTTTGAAATGTTTAAAACATTGTAAGGGATCTACTTGTAAGTTTTAATATTAAAACTTTGTGGTTGCTGTAGTTGGAGATAGCCTTACTATTCCTAGAAAAGCCCTTACTGCTGAAGGACTTGCTGATGACAATATTCATTTTGATGATGGATTTTATACTACTTTAGGTGGAATTGTGGATTCAATTGTGGCAAGTGTAGTGGAGGTGGGAGCTGTATAGATGGTGCAATTGGAGGGGGTGATGATGTATGTACTGGAGAAACTAATGAAGTTGGAAGGGGTTTTGATGATTCTATTGGAGGATACTGATTAATGCTTTATTATCACTATTTGTTTTATCATTTTAAACTTCAGATTCGTGAATGAAGTACACAACTTTTGCTTGATGTTTTGTGCAGTCACTTGATCTTTTTGTGCAACCCTTTAGAATTGTACAATATTTTATTTTGTGAAGCAAATTTGTGTAGTTTATGACATTTGAATATTTGATTGACTGGTTAAATCTAAAATAGTTTATTGGATTGTTATGTTTTTCCCTGTTTAAAGGGACCACATTGCAAGTTATTAAATTGACAGGGAAGGGTTAATGTAATGTAGGATTTGTTCAAGGGGGGCCTATGTAACAATTCATTCATATGAGGGTGTTATATGTAACTTCAAAGTTTATAATAAAAATTTAAATAATAAAATTATATTGAAATTAAAAGATAAAGGTTGATATTTGTTAATTTTAGGTTTTGTTTGTTTGTGAATTGGGGCATTTTGCCAAAATGATTTTTCGAAAGTGGAGTTGGAGAATTTGATGGTTATTTGTTTGTGTTTTGGGTGGTAGGTAGAGAATGAAATGGGAGAAAATTATTTGTCTGTTTATGTTTTGGAAGGGGGCATGATATCATGTCAATAATTTTTTGGTTGGGTTGGTAGGGTGAATTGAATATTTTAAAAGTATTTATATATATGTATATATAGATTGAATGAGTGGTAGTATGTGTATATGTGTAGTGTGAAGGGAACAATTTATGACAAGAAATTAGTATTGGGAATGTATTAGAGTGTTAATAGTAATGGTATTTTGGGAAATAAATTTTGCATTTTAGAGTGGGGTTGGGGAATGTGTACCATTTGTTTATTTAAATTTTGGGAGTTGAAAAATGTATTGGGGATTTGTAAACAAACAAACCCTTAGCTAATATAATAATAATTAATTATTTTAAATATATTATTTTACTTAATTAATTTCCAATTGTTACATTAACCAATTAGTTTAATTTCTTACAATAAACCCCCTTTAGTGCTTTCAATATTACAAGTAGACCCACACATGCATGACACACATAAGGGTATTTTGGTCCCATGGTTGACGGTCAAGTTCAGTCAAACTAAGGGCAAAATTGGATTTTCAAAAAATGTTAATGCTAACATTAGCAACAATCATTAGTTTGACTAATGGCTGGGTGTACTTGTCAGACAGAGACAAACCACAAGGTAGGTATTTATAATTTTGCTATCCTAAGAGGTAGTTTTTGTATTTAGCCTAAACCTTAGGGGAGGTCCCTGTAATTAACTCGAGAAAACGTTCATTGAAATTTCACTTAGAGAATTAATAAGCTAATGAAAGTGGTTTATGGGTAATGAAAAATTCTCTAGCTTATGATAGTGCATATAATTAGTCTTTTGACTTGATGTTCCACAGTAACTTTGTAATTAGGTACTTGTGCTTTGATTTTATCCTGATCACTTAGCAGTGGGTCACTTAAGCCTGAGGTTGGGCAGAAGCTCCTTATGTATAGAGGTTGCTAAGTTCTAATAAAGGATCCATTTGCTCATCATGAAGAACAAGTTGATCTTCTATGTATTCTACGATGATCAATTTTGAGAAATCATTGCAGAAGGTGATATAATAATTTAGGAAAGGAATTTTTCAAAGTTGAGATCATGAATTGGAACCACACATCAAGAATAGATTCATAGTTATTGAAGCTAATTGGGGAGCAACAAATATCTTGCCCTAAACTTTTGTCGGGAGATAGAAAATGGAAATAGTACTAGACATCGATTATGGAGACTGGATACTTTTCAATTATTAGAGATTGATTCAGTAGTGATTAGTTGAAAGGATTTTAGGCTAATCAAGATATTTGATATTTAATAAATCACAAAGAGTTTTGAGCTTGTCTAATTGATCGATGAACCTAATGGGTCGCATAAAAAATCCTTTAGGCACTCCAATGGGTTTAGAGAAATTATCTAAGGAGTTAAATAGTTAAATTGGTCAAGATTGGAAGAGACCGATTGACTAATTCAAAATTTATCACAATGGTTTTATTAATTTAAGGGGCTAAATTAATTAATTAATTAAAATAGTTAAATTAGATCCATTAAATTAAAATGTAAATTTAGTTGGATCATGTGACAAGTTTAATTAGTCTTGCCAATTTAAAGAGTTAAGTTGGATTAATTAAACTAAAGAGTTGATTTAACTAATATTAGAGAGTCTTGTTTTTGAAGAAAATATTTAAATTGAAGAGTCCATTTAAAATTAGTAATCAAAATAGAGATTTTAATTAGTAGGATCAAAACCCTACTTGTAGTAGGATTAAAATCCTAATTGACATTTAGCTGGCATCATCTAGACCAATAGTGTGAGTGTTGCATCTAGAGACTCCTTGATGCACCTATTTCTCTATATAAAAAGCCTAAGAGAGCCTTAAGTGGCCAGCCACTAAGCATTAAAATTCTCCGCCTCTTCTATTTTTAGTTTGAACAAAAAACTATCTCCAAGATTCTTTGTGACCTCTACTCTTCCAATCTCCCTCTTCATTTCTAGTCCTCCATCTTCTCTTCCATCTATTATTGAAAAAGATAAGAAGACTAAGAGTGATCTAAAGGCGTATGGACTTCATTGGATACATTGCAATTGGTGTGTTTTATGGTGAACAAGAAAGAGTCCATGTTGAAGAAGAATTCTTCATTCTAGGCAGCACCTTGCGGCATTTCGCACTAGTACTTTGCTGCCATTTTAAGACATTTTTGTGGCTGTTTTGAATAAATTTTGCTGCTGTAATTTGAAGAAAAACAGCAAAAAAATTGGCTAAGAAGGAAGAGTATTGATGAAACATTGAAGAGTCATTTGATTGCACTACTTCTTTATTTTTAGGGTTAATTACAAGGTCCTCCCTTGAGGTTTGGGCTAAAAATAGAAATTACCCCTTAGGTTTGCGAAATTACAAATACCTACCATGTGGATTGTCTCTATCTAATAAGTAGACCTAGCTGTTAGTCAAACTAACGATTGTTGCTAATGTCAACATTGACTATTTTTGAAAATCCAAATTTGCCCGTAGTTTGATTGGATTTGACCGTTGACCATGTGATTGGACCAAAACACCCTTATGTGTGTCATGCATGTGTGGGTCTACTTGTAATATTGAAAGCACTAAATGGGGTTTATTGTAAGAAATTAAACCAATTGGTTAATGTAACAATTGGAAATTAATTGAGCAAAATAATTAATTATTATTATATTAGCTAAAATCAATAAATATCAACCTTTATTTTTTAGTTTTAATATAATTTTTTTATTCTTTTAATTTTTGTTGTAAACTTTGAAGTTACATATAACACCCTCATATGAATGAATTGTTGCATAAACCTCCCTAGAACAAATCCTACATTACATTAACCCTCCCTTGTCAATTTAATAACTTGCAATATGGTCCCCTTAAATAGTAAAAAAACATAACAATCTAATAAACTATTTCACATTTGGTTAATCAATTAGATATTCAAATGTCATTAATAACATAAATTTGCTTCACACAATAAAGCCCTGTACAATTCTAAAGGTTGTAGAAAGATAAAGTGATTGCACAAAACATCAAGCAAAATTTGTGTACTTTGTTTATGAATCTCAAGTTTAAAATAACAAAAAAATAGTGACAATAAAGCATTAATCAGTGTCTTCCAATAGAATCGTCAAAACCCCCTCAAACTTCATTACTTTCTCCAATATTAGCATTATCACCTCTTTCAACTACACCATCTATACAACCCCACCTTCACTGCACTTGCCACAATTGATTCCACAATTCCACAAAAAGTAGTATAAAATCCATCATCAAAGTCAATGTTGTCATCAACAAGTCCTCCGGTAGTAGGTGCATTTCTAGAAATAGCACGACTATCTCTAACTGCAACAACCACAAAGTTTTAATATTAAAACTTACAAGTAGCACACTCACAATGTATTAAACATTGCAAATAGCACCCTTGCAATATTTGAAACAATGCAAATGTAATGCTTGCAGCTTAAATTCAATGCAATCGACACCTTAATTAGATTCTAGTATAGCTTATATGGAATAAAATAGAAAGTTCACAACGTAGTCCAAAAAATACAGAATCATAGCATTAAAGGTAGGATTTCTTCATAAACAACTTCAAAAGCTTTTAAAAAAGCAACAAAAATTGATATAATGATCCAAAGATAGGGTTTTTAATAAAAACTTTGGGTTGATTTGTTTTCACAAAAGACATCAAATCATGCAAAATAAAACTATAAATTCATCAGTAAAACATTCCAACACCTAATATTATGTCAAAAAACACAAAAAGCACACTTTTAGAAACAAAAATAAGTTACCCACCACTTTCAAATCACAAAATATTAACACCCAACACAAAATAGAACTAAAACTAACTTGATCTAACATAAAAATAAGGAAAAACAGTTGTGAAAAAACTTGCCCATACCTTTAGGAGCCGTTTACACTTGAAATGGTGAAATGCCACCAAAACTTCATGTTCCAATTTGTTGGTGTGCATGGTCAAGAAGATTTCATAGTTTTTTTGGTCAATTTTCCCATCAGAAAACAACCATGCACCACCAATGAGGGCATGCTAACAAGAAGATGCGTTTTCGAGGGAGAAGTGATCAAATTGAGGGAAAAAAGTTTGCCCCTTTATGTTCTTCATACACAAAGGAGTGGGAACAACTTTTTTTTTAGTTTTTTTATTTTATTTTTTCTGAATAAGTAAGGGTATAATGGCCATTTCACACATTCTGTCACATTTTTAAACATCTGTTAACACTAGGGAAGGTGTTTGTAATTTTGCAGACCTCAAGGGTAGTTTCTATGTTTTGCCCAAACCTAAGGAGAGGCCCCTGTATTGAACTTTTATTTTTATGGAAGATCTTTTAAGATAATTCCTTCTTCCTTTAAATTTATCCTTTTGGCATGAAGTAGATCCTTGGTTGATAGTGAATCAAGTTAATTTCATGTGATGAAAAGATTTTAAATTCTATTGCTCTTTAGATTGTTGATTCATCATCTCTCTTAGAGTGCACACAGTGACAACAACGATGACTTTGACAACACCACCAATGGAATGCACATTAGCATTGTTAAGACCTTCGTAGGGTGGCTTATAAAAATCAATCTAGTGGTGAGATGTAGCAAGGGGACTTGTAGTCAAGTCTATACTTTACTATTTCTTATTACAACAAAGTCCTAAGAAGAAGTAAAAGAGCATGAAAGGCATGAGCATACCATGTCACATAATTGAGAAAAGCAAGCAACAGAATAAGAATTTCTCCAAATGACTGAGTACAGAAAAGAATACCAATTTCTTGAATCTCCATAACACATAAAGGCATTGAACTATCGTGTAAAAATGTTTGGATCCTCCATTATTGTATTAGCGTAAGTCCTTGAAGTGTCTAAAGCTCTATTGAATGCTCCAGTAGAGAGGTTGACTAGAGTATTAGGGTTTCAGAGCAAGTCCTCTAAAACGTATCGACTAGTCCCATTGAGCATATGATAAAAACCTTGGTTCACTCAAAAATAACCATTGCCTCTAACTCAACTGGCTCAAAAAAATTTCTTGGAGCCCATAAACTCTTTCATTTCCTCTTTGTTCATAGTAGTCATAAGCATCTTCCTAGTAGGAGACTCTAATGGATTTTTCTTGGTCTTCACCTCCTTCACGTATCATGCCTTCAATTGCTCATGTCTATTAAACAACTTTGCAAACTCCTCATCTTTCTAAGCTTGTTGTCGATTGATCCCTATAGCCTTCTCCTTAAGTTGAGCTATTATTGTTGTGGTTTTTTCTCTTCGATGAGGTATCTGTATAACCAATTTCTAGACATGTATAAAAAATGATAAGAAAAATGATCAAACAATTAAATGCTACCATGAAGATAGTATACAAACACAATAAGCTAAGCAATGAGATAAATACTACCCGAGTTAGCAAGGTCTTAGATAGTGAGCTCAATCAATTAGAAAGAGGGAAATATTTAACTTTCCCTAGTCATACTTACTAACCCTACCCTAGCGATTGTTAATACTAAAAGTAGTCTCATCAATATCCCATTTTGAGTTAATGTCACAGCTTTGGTGTCGACCATAACAAAATAAACCTTTGCTCTCGCTAGCACATAGATGATAAAAAGACTTCATATAAGTATCTCATGCTGTTGACACCTATGTATGCTTCCTAGTTGATCTTGAATTTACTAGCTTATAAGGCATTGTAGAATAAAGTAGAGCATGGATTTCCTTGGAATGCTGTTGCAGGGGGCTTAGGCCCACCCAGTTAGCAATGCCTTCGTATGATCTTGCTTTGCTGTGTGTCTTTCATGAGAACCTCTATTTACCATCCTCATGTAGATCCTCGCTAAGTTAATCTTCTTCCTTACCAAGGATATAGAAATTGGATTAAGATCAATAATAAAACAGATAATCAACAAAAATAATATAAGTGCTAAGAAGAAAATAAATACTTAATAACAAGGATGTAAATAGAATATCTATCAAAGAATAACCTAAAGTGCTCTAAGGAAATATGTAGGTGACATCAAGAGGAGAGGCAAGTAATCCTGCTTCTTCAAAGTACAGGTGAAGGTCACGATAAACCTCATATAAATGCACCAATGATGGCAAGTTATCTATATATGGGGGAATCCTCCAATCCTCATCTTGCACAAAGAAAACCTTATACTTCTAAGGACCTTTAGAAGAAGGCAAAACTCTCAAGTGACTTGCAACTTGGTCTAGGAAATATATCGTAGAAATCGAAACCTACACTTTAAGTGCTGGTATTGCAATAATTAAAAAATGAAACCAAAACAGATGGTAGCTATCAGTTGCCATGGCTACATTGTCCAGGGTGGCTAGTGGCCATATCTGGCCACAATGGTGCCACAGTAGCTCGTAAGGGTTGGGGAAATAGGGTGGGGGGTAGGGGGTTTGGGGGCTGCAATGTTGCCAGGGCAGCTTGTAAAGGTTGAGGGGTAGGGGATTTGGGGGCTGCAATGCTGCCATGGCAAGTTGTAAAGGTTGGGGGTGGGGGGTAGAATTTTGTATTATATATTATTAAATAATTATGTATATATTATCATATATGTATTATATTGTATATGTTATTATATATATTATCATATATATATATATGTATATAAATATATTATCATATATATGATAATAAATATACAAATATAACTATCTTATAAAAAATAAATATAACTAAATAAATATATAATATCATATATATGTGCATAAATATATTATCATATATATATGATAATAAATATATAAATATGACTATCTTATAAAATATATATGTATATAAATATATTACATATTTTTAGAAATATATATAATATTTAATTTGAAATAAATAATTAGAAAGAAAAAATATATAAATAAAAGTTATTTAAATTTTATAGATAAATTTATATAAAGATGATGCTAAGAAATAATTATATATATATATTATCATATATATGATAATAACATCATATATACTAATATATAACATATCAACAAAAATATATATGTATATAAATATATTATATATATTAAAATAAATATATATAATATTTAATTTGAAATGAATAATTAGAAAGAAAAAATATATAAATAAAATTTATTTAAATTTTGTAGATAAATTTATATATGTTTTTAAGTATAAATAAAAAATATGTTATATATTTTATGAAATTTAAATTTTATTTACTTTGGAATGAATTAATAGAAATAAAGATGAATATAATTGATAAGATAAAAATAAAAGTAATTTTAATTTTATAAATAAATTTATATTTGTGTAAAATGAGAATATATGAAATAATGAGAAATAAGAAGTAATGATAAATTTATATATATATATATATATATAATGAGAAATATATGAAATAATGGAAGAAGAGAGAAATGAGAAATAGAAAGAAAAGAAAAGAAAAGAATGAAAGAAAAGGAAAAAAATGATAATAAAAGGTTATTTAAATTATATTGAAAATATATAAATGGTTAAGGGTAAACTAGTCTTTTATATTAAAATTATGTTGAATAGGCAACAAATTAGAAGGGGGAGGCTGTATGTATGGTTTTTTAAAACACCGAGATGTATTTTGCACGTTTATTTTTTACAGGGGGGTAAAATGCCTATTTCATAAAACAAAGGGGATAAATTGCAATTAACCCACTAAAATAACTGCTAAATTAGTGAAGTACATTGGAGGAAGCAATACAATGCTATTGTTGGAAGAAGGGAGAACGAACTTATACTTATCCAAGGTAGAGATCCTATGTAGTAAAATTTCTAAATCTTCCAACAAAAGTGAATGAGATGTTTCATCGATGCTGACAAAGTTGCTATCACTATTAAGAACATCTTCAGAACCTTCCTTAAAGAAGTTTTTTTCTCCAAAGTCATATTCAAAACCAAAATAGGATGAAACAGATAACTTAGAAACCTAAGGCTAAATCATGCACTCTAGACACACAACCTTATGACCCAAGATTGGACTATAGGATGTGCCTAAAGATAGGCTCATAAACTCAGAAAATGCAATAGCATTGGAAAAAAGACAACTCTCGTGAATCTAGAGGAATTTGAACTATGATTGCCTAAGATGGTGTCGATCGTGATGGGAGTCGAGTTGGCAATGCTACATAGGCACCAGCGTTGAATTTAGGTGCCTGCCTTAAATGGGCCCATCAAGCACCCAACGAATGGCCAACAGGCTCCTTTAGGTGGCCACCAACGCTTGACCAACTGACTTTCGAGTGGTCGGCTAGACCACCATGACCACACTCTGATTGCCATTATTTATGGAACCTATGCTCTCTGATTTGAACCTAATTTTGGACTCTAAGTTGGATTTTGTTGTACTACCCAACATCATACTCTCAAGATTGGACACAATTCACTCATAACTTGACATATCCTAAGAAAAATTTTTATTGACTCTAAGGAGTTAGAAAATAACCACAAAGAAATACTGTAAGGTAAAATAAAAAAAAATTACTTTTGGAGAAAGTCGACTCCCTAAAATTCAAAGCATATCAAAATTTTTTAAATCTTTAAGCAAGTTCAGAGCGTCTAGAACAACATCTCCTAATAACAACAAGATAAGGAGCCCTACAAATCTTAAAATTAATTTACAAGATTTACTAAAATTAATTAGTTAAAACAAGGTAATGTTAAAATTAAATTTATAATATACTTTTAGTATGACAATAACTTTTCAAATTGAAAGTAAGGTGCTTAATGATGTGGAAAATAAGACCCTAATGGTAAACAAAATACAAATTAAATAAAAGAGGCTAACTAGGTAAATAATAAATAAGTAAAAAGATTTAAGTGGCGCGAAGTCCACCAAGCACTTAATCACTAAATGGACATAAAAAGTATTCATTAAAAGTCTTAAACTTTGATTTTATGTAAACGTGTTATGAAGCAAAAGCCCTCATAAATTTCCTAACTTCTGAAAAGGACCCTAACTGCATTTTTGACCAGCACCAAGAACAAACTATAAAAACAATATTTTGTTTTATTTTGGCATTTTTTAGGAGCAATGTTTTAAAAATGCTTGTTGGGAAAATATATCTGGGAAAAACATATAGGGAAAAATATATAATTTTCCATTTGTTAAATGATTTTATGTTGAACTTTTAGTTATTATGTATTTTTATTATCTTAATAAAGTGCTTCAAAAATATGTATTATTATATTATAAGGGTAAACTATGCTCCTATCCTTTAGAAAAAGGAGGGAAAAAACATGTATATATTAAAATAATAATGAAAATGGGTCAAATTGATATATATATATATATTTATTTATTGATATACTAATTTGGATGTGATTATGCATAATATGGGTTATTAGGATTTTTGAAAACGTTTTGAAGAAAAATATATTTTTAGAAAAAGTTGTCAAATATTTAATATTCATGTCATTTAAAAAGAATAAACAGTACAAGAAAATATCCCTTCACTAATTGAAAATTTGTGACGAAGAGGGTTTCATCATAGCTTGAAGACAATTATGATGGATTATTAACAAATTTAATAAAATAAGCAAAAATATATATAGTTATGATACTTGTGACAGATATAAAAAGTATATATTGATATGAAGGGTTTGTCATAAATTTTGTAACCTAAATATGATTTTTTGATCTGTGATAAAAATTTCACAATGAAATTAGTTTTGTAATGCATTTTATTTTTGTTACAAAACTAATTAGTGACAAAGCATATATTAACAGATTTGTGGAATAAGTTAATCATAAATTTAATGAAATCTATCATTCTGTAATGGATTTATTTCTAAAAATGTTAGTATATACTTTATCACCGATTAGTTTTGTGATGAAAATAAAGTATGTTATAGAACTAACATAATTATGGAATTTCCATTACAGATCGAAGAATCATATTTGGGGTTATGAAATTTATGACAGACTTTTTATATCAATATATATTTTTCATATTTTATTAAATTTGTTAGTAGTCCATTTAAAATCATCAAAATTGTCTTCAAACAGTGATGAATCCTTCTTCGTAATAAATTTCTATTGGTGAAGGAGTGTTTTTTGTATAGTGAAAAACATTCTCCAAATTCTCCAAAGCACACTACACTAAAGCCCATATTCTTTTGAGCCATTGATGAATTAAATGCAATGAGAAGTGACTTACAAAAGCTCCGAATTAGCTGTACGATTTTGAATGTACAATTACATGATTTAAATGCATGCAAGGATACAATTAAACCTAAGTTTTTCATTCCCTTTTAAATTCAAAATAGAGAGTGTTTGGCTAAATTTATTTAAAAAGTCTTATAAGTTCCTATATTTTATAAGATGATTTTAGAGCTTATAAGATATTAGATCTTAGTTTTAAAATAAGTTGTTGAAATATTTGAATAAAATAAAATTTTGGAACTTATAAGATATTAGTATTGACAATATTGTAATTAAAATGTTTAAAAATAAATGAGCTTGTTAAAATCTTAAAAATAAATTAGGGTTTTCTTACTTTTTCTAAATGAGCTTATAAGATGCTAACATTTTATTTTGGAATCTTATAAGCTCCTTTTTGAAAAAAATTACCAAACATTTTTTATCATCTTATAAACTTTTAAACATCTTATAAAATATTTTAAGGACCTTAATTATAAATTCATCCAAACACCCTTATAGTATCATATTCAAATTGGGCAATGATAACTACTATATTTATTAAATGTGTCGCAACGGACTGATATATTTATTGAGCTCCATGGGCTAATGTTCAAAGTTCATTTATTAATTGGTAGTAATTAATGAGACCATCGATTCCGCCAATGTGCGTGGTATCTTTATGAGCATGATATTAAATTGCACTGATCTTGTGAACTAAGATAAGTTCACATACATGAATTGGAGGTAATTATGACAGATATTAACCAACAACTTAATGTGTATATATCTCTTGTGTCTACAAATAAATTTTCTTGGGAGGTTTTGTTATTTAGTTTTTTGGACATAATATCGTTATTTAAAAAATCATTGATGTTAACAGCAACTTGCTTAAAGTGTACTGATCATATTTTTTTGTTTGTGTGGCATATAAAATAGTATCTAAGGTGCTTGGCAATAGATTGAAAACTTTTACGGATGCCATTATTGCTGAATCTCAGTCTGCTTTGTTACGTTCTTGACTCATAACTGATAATGTTTTAGTGGCATTTGGAGTTCATAATTATATTACGAAGGCTAGATGTGGCAAGGTGGGTAAATTGGCAATTAAACTTGATATGAGCAAAGCATATGACAAAGTGTAGATATTTTGCAAAAACTTTTATTGCGACTTGGCTTTGCTCCTAGATTTGTGGACCTTATCATGGCTTGTGTTTCAACTGTATCTTACTCTGTGCTTCTAGATGGTGATAAGTTTGGACATTTCATCCCACAGCCAGGGTTGCGACAAGGTTATCCGCTTTCCACCTATCTTTTCCTGTTTTGTACTGAAGTATTCAATGCTCTTATCAGGCAGAAAGAAGCTGAGAATCTTATCGTTGGTTTGGCTATCTGTCGAGTTGCTCCAAGGGTTTCTTATCTTCTATTTATGGATGACATACTATTATTCTGTGAAGCTACAAATATAATTGCTCATCATATCAGAGATGTTTTAGCTGTACATGAACAAGTGTCTGGCCAACATATCAATCTTGAGAAGTACTATGTGGTTTTTTAGCCAAAGTACACCTCAATTAGTCAGACATCAGATTCAGGCGACTCCTAGAATGACTATGGTGCTCGGGTATGGTAAATATTTGGGTCTTCTTATGATGGTTGGCAGATCCAAAAAGGCCATATTTGCATATATTCAGAATAAAGTATGGGCTCATATTAGTGGGTGGAGCGAAAAAATTTTATCCTTTGCAGGAAGAGAAGTGTTATTAAAATCATTGGTGCAATCAATCCCAACATACGCTATGAGTTGTTTTTGCCTTCCAGAATGTCTGATTTGGGATGTTGAATCAATGATAGCTTCGTATTAGTGCAGCAACCATTGCTCTCGTAAGATACATTGGTTACGTTGCGAACTACTTGGTTGCAGTAAGCAAACAGGGGGCATGGGATTCAGAGATTTTAGTTTATTTAACTTATCACTTCTTGCTAAACAAGGTTGTCATCTTCTCACAAGACTTAACTCTCTATTCTATAAGGTCTAAAAAGTGAAATATTTTCTTGATTTTGTAGTCATTCTTGTTTCTTTAGGTTCTGAACCATCATTTTCACGGAGAGGAATTTGGGGAGGGGGGGATTCTTGCCACTTCTTCATGAAGGGTTGCGTTGGCACATAGGAAACAATGCTCAAGTCTGTATATGACATGATAAATAGCTCCCACAGCAGCTTTTTAGGATTTTTTCATCGCCAAAGCTTTTGTATCTAGATGCTGTAGTGGGGTAACCAATTGATGCTACAACTTGTAAATGGAGACATGATTTGGTTAAGGAGATTTTCAATCCAGAAGACACTGCCGCTATTCTGTTTTTCCCTTTACCAAGTGACATATACCCGGACGTGTTAGTGTGGCATTATTCATGGTCTGGACTCTTCACTATGAAGACAGCATATCTCTTTGCTGTTTCTCTTCATCGGAGAAATACTGAGGCATCTCGAGGTGGCAGTAGCTCTACTGCATGTCTAGATTTTCGCTTCATAGTGTAATGTTTATCCCAAAATCAGATAGTTTTCTTGGAAGGCAGCAAGGGATTTCCTCCCCACTGGTGCAGCTTTGTTACAAAAACACATTTGTCATATTCCTTTTTGTGAGGATTGTATCGATGTTGAGGAAGACATGCTTCACGTCTTGTTACATTGTCATTTCACTAGACAAACTTGGGCATTGTCTAATATACCATTGGCCGCTCTTCATTTTCCTATTTGTTCCCCTTTCGAATGGTTCAAGAAGGTTCATGCGAGATTAGATAAATTGAACTTTTAGTTTTTCTTAATTTGCAGTTGGTGTATTTGTTATAGAAGGAACCAAGTTAAGTTTGGAGAGGAGCAATGCAGTTCTCTTGAATTCGTTAACTTTGCCAACAAATTTCTAGAGATGTATCGAAGAGTAAATGTAGGCCCTCGTAAGTTGATTTTAGAAACTCGGACTCAAGTTTCGACAGCCACAGAATCTGATCATATCAAAATCAATTTTGACGCAGTGATCTTTAATTAATTAGGAACTATTGGGATTGGTTTGGTGGCTCGAGATCATTTTGATCAATGTCTTACATGGGATTCTCGTGTGCTTCCTTTCCCTCTTGAACTGGAAATAGCAGAAGCAATTGTAGCCATGTTTGCTTGTGAGATGTGTTCCTCTTATCCATGGAACAAGGTCATTATCAAAGGAGGCAGCTTATTGGTTGTTTGTACTCTTTGTGATCGAAATGTTAATCTCTTTGCCATTGGTAATATCATTTTGGAAGCTCAAAGAAAACTTTGTCATCTTAGTAGATTTTCTGTTTCACATGTTTGTCGTAGTGCTAATCATTGTGCCCATTTCCTAGTTAAGTAGTTTGTCTCAATTTTTCTATTATCATGTACTAGATCAATTGTGCTTGCGCAAGCTTTGTCTTCGGATTCTAATTAATGATATTTCTATTTTCTTTTTAGAAAAAAAAAAAGATTTTTTTGCTTATGATTTAACTATAGCTCCCAAAATTACGGGCTAATTTGACTTTGACCAAAGTTTGGTAGGGAGTTAAAAAAGTATAAGTTGTATGTTCATTCACATTATTACAGTTACTTGAGTTGTAATTAAGGGATAAATACACTCCCACTCACCCCACCAAAAAAAAAACTATAGTCTTAGTTGCAAACACCTCCCTAAATTGTCTAATGTAATAAAGAAGTCCCTCAATTAATAACAATGGATGGAAAAAAGGATAGAGAAAATGTATATGTATATTTTACTCAATATTTCAAAAATACCCTTCAACCATCTAATCCAAAAATTGTGCATTTAATAGTCTGTTGCCTGAGAAAAAATGATTTTAGTCAAAAAAGATAAAAAAAAAACAAAGTCAATTGTAGTATAGGTGAAGAATTAGAATCATAATTGAATTCTTTTTGTTGGTGATTTGAAATTTTTTCAAGTATTTTGAATTTTCTAAGGAAAAGTACATTGGGTTTTTTATCTTT
This sequence comes from Jacaranda copaia, assembly GCA_014898725.1. Taxonomy (NCBI): domain Eukaryota; kingdom Viridiplantae; phylum Streptophyta; class Magnoliopsida; order Lamiales; family Bignoniaceae; genus Jacaranda; species Jacaranda copaia. The sequence goes on along the minus strand of JACGDI010000425.1, from coordinate 419,304 downwards.
AACAACAATTAAGTTTTTTGTTTTTGGATTTTACAATAATTAATCACTAGGTATACTTATATATTGTCGTATATATATATATATATATCATAGTTTAGGAATTTCACAAATCACTGAAAAGATTGAGGGTTTCTTCCCTGCATTTCTAAAAATTATTTTATGGGTTTGGTATTATGTTTACCCCCATAATTGATAGTTAGAAAATTACTCACACCATGGGTTGATTGATGGCATGAAAAACTAAATTTTTGTGAATTTGAAGAAGAGCTACTAGACATCTTAAGATTTGAATTAAAATTATACTAAAAGTAACATACTAATCGAGAGAAAATGTTGGAATTTGAGGATGCAAAATACTGGAATTTTAGTGCAAATTATTGAAAATTTGTCAGCAAAATATTTGACTTTTAATCAAGACATCACACATCTTATGGCCCTTATAAGAGGAAAAAGGGCAATTTGGTCTCACAAAAATATTAAAAAACAAAAACCAATGGTTATAAAGCTCTTAGAATAGCAACATGTCGCCACATCAGCATGTTCTAATGGAAGAATATAACTTCAATGAAATTAAGGGGGATTTTAGTTACAATGGATAGTTTATTGGGTTTTTGTAACTAGCACTATAGTTTAGGGGGCAAACTGTATTTAACCTCGTAATTAATTTAAACTGAGAGGATACTTTTAGTTTGGATCTTCTATTATAATACATATTTTTTTTTCCTTATTCCACCCTCTTTATATATGTCAAGCGCAATATATATTTTTTTCATAAAAATAATAAATTATAAATTAGACTATATATATGAAAGTAAATAGAAGATGAAATATGTATTAGAATAAATTGCCGAAATTGGAATGTTTTTTATTGAACTAACAATTTTCATGAATATCCATTGTATTTACAATTATATCAAATTTCTTGTTGAGGTTTTTCTTCATACTTCTGTACTAAATACATTTAAAAATTAAAAATATTATTAGTTGAGACTTGAAAGCTAGTGGATGGATTTGCTATGCAATTAATTTAACTGAGAGGATATTCTTCAAAGCATGCTCTATTTTAAGGGGAAAAAAATTATCTTAAAGAAAATGAGGGCAAAAAATTTCATATTGAGGGAGTTCGTACTATGTAACACCAATGTTATTAGCATTTAACTAACTGTGTCATTGCAAATGAATTTCTTGAGATTCATATTTGTATGATTTTATTTACTTAAGGAGGTTCCTTGAAGGTAAATGAATTACCTAAGATAGAGTAATAAAATAGTTCCAATTACCACCCAATAATAATTGCAAAAGAAAAGCTGATAGCAACGCCAATTGGGAAAAGTGGAAAAAGGAAAGATGGGGAAAAAAGGGTTAGCTGTATGATGATGAATCTGAAGAAAGTGGTTTACCAACTTTATGGGAAGAAAAGGAGAAATATTAATGACCTATAACATCACAACGTAAACAATGATTGGGTGCGTATATATATATATATATATATGTATGTATGTTGGTGAATTGTCCAAAAGTGTAATAATATAAAGTTAATATTTATGTTTCTAAAATCTTCCCACCATTCACGACAAGACTGGTAGTTTTTCTACAGCATTAGAAAAGTTGGCAAAAGAGGTCAAATCGTGTTCCTAAGTGGAAAGCCCCAAATCTTAACCAGACAAAAGTATTAATTTGTAAACTTTCTGCATTGGATTTCTCAACAAGAATATTGAAAGACAAGCGAAAGCTGTTTGAGTGGTTTTGTAAACTCCTCAAGGCATTATATAAAATATTTGAAAGTTATAAAAAATTAATATGTATTTGATAAGTTTTTAACAAAAAGAACTTATAGTAATTAAATCATTTGATTTTAACCATATTAAATTAAAATATCATTACAGATACACAAGCGTCGTGGCATGCATTTGTAAAACTAGATATATATAGTATCTTATAAATTTTAAAATATTTTATTATAAAATATGTAAATTTATAAATTTACTCAGACGTTTTTCTTTTTCTTTTTTGGATTGCTCATATTTTGACAGCCCAAATCGCCAAAAGAGAGCTGAAAAAATCAATTAATTAATTTATTTAATGTTTAGTAAAATTATACTAACAACAGCAAAATTGCAAATTAGTTCGCGTTGGCTGTATTTCTTCTTGAGAGTTGTGAACGACGCATTACCTCTATTTCTGTCCCTTTTTGGATCCAATGCAGTTTAAAGTCAAACCCGTAATGCCTTGCGTGATTGAAGTAACAAATTCTAGAATAGAATATTCAATCCTTTGATATGAGGAACGAGAAGCCATTATTAATTTTGATTTTTCTCTCATTTGACATACTTTAGTCAGAAAGTGAGCGCATGTTTAATTCTTGAATTTTGCTGAAAAGAAAAAAAAAATAATAATTAACGAAATATTCTTTCGAGCATGCTTTATATTTTTTCTACACCTCTTAATCCTTTTCTTATTTCTTAACAAATCGAGGTTTAAATATAGAATTAATCAATATCTTAAAAGAGGAAAAAAGTCAAAAATTAATTGTCTGAATGTTGTAAAGCATTAAAATAAAAGATCTTTAATTCAGTACTAAAGAATTATTTACATATTCCACTATAGTACTCAATAACATACCATCTCTATTGTTTAAACATTCTTGTAAAAGTTTCACTGAAATACGCCTAAATAGTTTACTATAGATATGTTGGGCTTGTTCTCCTATATTTTTCCAAAATAATTTTCAATTCATAGAACAATTCCAAAATATGTACATATTTTTTAATTTTTCTTGAAAAATACAAAATTTCAATATTCAAAAGATTATTTCAAAATAATATCAAAATACCCTACATCCTAAAAACAACACCCACCCCTCATTTTTTAACTCTTCCTTTCACATCATTCATTTATTCACCACTATCTTATTTTACTCATACACACACATGCACACACACTTTTTTCTCAATATACATATATATATATATATATATATATGAAAATATTAAAATTTCACCAATTAAAAAATTCTAAAACTTATGTTTTATTATCAAAAAAATTTAATTACATTTAATTAAATATTATATATTATTATTAAATAATTTATTTACTAAATAACATATCAAATTAATTAAATTAATTAATTAATGTAGCGCCTTGAATGGGAGGCGCTAGCTCTTGAGTGACGTGCTACTCCTATCAAATTTTCAAAAAATTTTCAAAATACAAAATATGTACATCCAAAATTTTCAATTTAGATAATTCTATAACGACCCAAATAATGAGTAGGATCATAATCAATTAATGACATCTACATGAACCATTCAGGGTGCAAAACTTCTCTCAAACCTAAGTCTCCATAATTTACAATTGCTCAAAACTTCGCGTCAAATATCTCAAGCTCCAATATTTTACACTTATTAAAAGATAAAGGCATAGCCTATTGACAAACACAATTTACGCTACACACATACACTACATTCTTACCATTTGTAAATGTCTTGATATTACACTATTTACACTATGCACAATGGCCTAAGCTCATGTGCTTTCAATTCCTTCAATCTAGGGTAAGGAGCAGTACAATTAGGGTAAATTTGAATGACTTATTGAGGTAATTATCAAAATGTATGAATCGGATATACGAAGTACAATATACACATATAAAATATATATTTATTTCAAGTATAAATAATTAAAGCAAATGCCAAGCAACAGGATATTGAAGAATAGATAGATCCCCCGAAATTTGCAGAATAAAGTTGAAGATCATGAGCAGACTCAATGCCATCCCACACCAGCAAAGAGACATCTCAAGTTTTAGTACACAACGTGAGAAATCTCATATCCAAAACTCAAGAATTGAATTAGTTTAAGAATCATGTGTACAAGTACGCTTCATAAAAGACTTAGATTTGAAATTTAGGGATAAGTTCAATCTTATAAAACCAATCATTCAGAAGCATTTAAATAAATTGACTGTATATGCACATTTAATCAAATCAATCGTACAAAAACATTTTCATTTCAAGATTTATGCCACAATCACCATATAGAGCAGAATAAATAAAAAATTACTTCCAAGCTGATTAGTAAGATACTTTTCATGACCAATGTATAATTACGGATGAGCCAACATGATTGCCTCTATTACCACGGGTCAGCCAACATGGCTACCTATGTCACCAATATATACAAACATGGGCCAGTAAAGATGGCCTTCACAACCATTATAGAATAATTACAAGTCGGTAGGATGGCCTCCACAACCAATATGTCATGGGCTAGTAGAGATAGGCCTTCACAACTAATATATTATGGGTCGATAGAGATGGTCTCCACAACCAATATATCATAGGTTGTTAGAGATGGCCTCCACAATTAATATATTATGGGCTAGTAGAGACGACCTCCATAACCAACATATCATAGGTCGGTAGAGACAACTTCCACAATCAATATATTATAGGTTGGTAGCACGGCCTCCGCAACCAATATAAACAAATAACAACAAGTTATCAAGACTGTTTCACAATCAACATCACAAAATATGGTGATTAGATCGAGATTGAATTGATCAAATCATAGTTCAATTGTCAAATAAGAATCTAGCTTAGGTGAGATCATAAAAAAATTCCAAATTTCAAATGATACTTTTCAAAATTCCTCAGATGAAAACATTGTTATTGAAAATATCTTATTTTTAAATAATTGTTCAAGGGTAAAATTTAAGGAAGGAGTCAAGTAGAATATTTAGCTAATACCTTGAGGTCAATGTAGGAATTCAAATGCAAGAGTTCATAGAGATATATATATATATATATATCAAAAATAGAACAATACGGAACAAAGATTCAGTTTCATAGTTTCAATGCAAGAATGAATAGACAATAGTATGATATTTACTAGATATAGGTTTTTTCCCTAGCAAGGAAAGCTAGTATAAACCTTAACTAATAAATGCAGAGGGATTTTTAGCTGTATCGATGCTCAAGCCCTAGCATCTTAGTTAATCTAAAGTTTTATCTTAAGATGACCTAATCATTACTATATAAATTCTTTAAATGCTAAGCATGATTATACCCAGCACCCTTGTTAGGATTTAGCCTTTAGTTCATTCATCCTGTCATAGTTTCCGACCTTGTTTCTATAACAAAATGCTTAGGGTAACTTAGTACAAAATTCTCATTCTATTGAGATGTTAAGCAAGTTACTAGTACTATTATCTTCTACTCCCCCGACTATATCAATCCAACTTAATAATTTCCAATAAAAGTTTTATCATCCTAAGGCTAGCATTTAAATTTGTAACAAAGTTTTAATTTGCCATCTATGTCATGTAATATTAATTTATGCATCTAATTTTATGACAATATAACTCAACTGTATCAAATCAAGGCTAATTAATCTGATAAAATTGAAACTTACCAAATTAGACTAGGTTTGAGTCCAAATCATAGTCCAAAATTAAATTTCATGCAAATTGTTAAGGAGCTATCGGAGTCACCACCATTGTTTGTTGTTGCTTGAAAGCGAACCAAGTAAACTAAAACGTGCGCCACATTGAGCCCTTCAAAACCTCTCAATCAATTTCCCAATCCACCGTCTCCTCTTCAGAGAATTGGGAAAAACTGCTACTAAGGCCCTAGTGTTGCTGTGGCCTTTCCATCCTAATTACTTTGTCGTCGGTCATCATAATTCGAAGTTGATCACACTGTTGCATTTCTCTCATCATGCCCATTAAAACCCTTCCATTACTTACAAATTTTCACTATTGAAACCATTAAACTTGTCACCTCTGTCGCCTAGCATTGCAGCCTTTCAAAATTCTAACAACTCAGTAGTTGTTTTGGAAACTTTTTGGGATGTTTTTGATCCTTGAGCTAACGGGAAGCTAATTGTAGCTTTAATTTTTTGTTTTGTGGTGAATTTCTGGCTGGTCGTGGTGTGGGTGGAGTTGGGGTATGGTTCGAGAATTTAAATAAATTATGTCCTTAATCTTATATATAAAAATTATTTTTCATCTTCTTCAATTTGGCCCCTAGAGTTTTTAGACCACCTTCATTGAGCCCAAGAGTTTCAACCTCTTTTTCATTTGACCCCAGGACTTTCAATTTAGCCCTTTAGAGTTTTAGTTTTTCACATTGGCCCTTAACATTCTTAATTTCAGTCAATTAAGTCCTCATTTATTTATTTTGAGGTCTTTAAGCTTTTAAATTCATTACATTGACCCCAAAATTTTATAAATTTGAGCAATCAAACTCTTTTCTTATTTGCAACTAAATCCCTCAATTCTCAATATTTATGCTGAAACATTAATTAATTTAATTTTGAGAGATTTTCAAATATAATTTATTTGATCCACCTATCATTTTGTTAACAAAATTATTTATAATTTTATAATCCAAAAGTAGGGGTGTTACAATTAAAATTTTTATGAATTGAATAATGTATTGGTTATATTTAATATTTATTGTATAAATTAAATTTTACATTTATTCAGTTAGTAAATAATTTAAGACATTTTAATTTGGTTTAATAAATAAATTAATCTTGTTCAGAAAACTTAGTCTTCACATTTATTTAAAATTATTTTAAAAATTTAATTATAGTGTGATATTTATTTAATAATATATTAAGCTTAATAAATTAATATTGATATAATTAAAGTAATTATGAAGAAAATTAATTAAATTCGAGTAAAAGTTATTATCACTAAGTAATTTATTTACTAAATAATGTGTTAATTAAATAATACGTTAAAGTAATTAACTAAAATATTAAATTAATTAAATAAATAAATTTAATTTAATTAATTTTATATAATATAATATAAAACATTTATTTTTTTAATAGATGAATCATTATTAAGTCTTATATACATATGAATTATTAAAGAAATTACTATATTTTATTTATGCATAAACGATAAATAATATAAATAGTTAAATAATTATATTTTAATTAATGAACTATAATTAATTTATAATGAATGTAAAATAATTAATTTTTTTATATAAGTCAATATTAATAATTATTATATAATTATGATATGAAGTGATTTTTTTATAGTTAAGATATATTTATGACATAATAAATAATTAATATTCATTAATAAATATTTTCTTCTAAATAATACATCATTTGCTAATGTTAAATTTATAAAAATATAATTTCAAAATAAATTATCAATTAAATTAATTACACACCATTTTATTACAACTATATGTAAATCATTACATATACACAGGCATAGAGACACAAACACACACACACACATTTATATATTACATAAAAAAAAATCAATTTCAACCTACAAACCTAATAAAAGCAATTGATTTGATATTTACAGTAAAATTTGTCTCTCTTCCAAAATATAAAATAATAAACAATTCATTATCAAATAATTTTCCTTATTTTTTCAAAATAAAAAGAAACAGAAGACACTTTCTTCAATCTTTCTCCCAAAAATTTGCTCTTCCAAAATATTTTTCAGAAAATTTCCAAAACACAAGAAAACAACCCCTAAATTAGCATACGATAATTAATGAAAGGCTGATTCAGATAGATAATGGTAAAGTTTAAGTATCAAGACTTTAAGTCTCATTCATCTCTATTTCTATAGTAGTTTATTATTCATATTTGGTACTCATGATTTACAGTTCTTAGTTCATGATCATATTATTAGTATTTGGTCCTCTCAATTTTTACTTATTTATTTATTTTTTAAGTTGGAAGAATGTTAAAGTTTCACACACACACACACACACACACACACTAACACTAGTATCTACTTATATACACATACTTATGTGTATGTGTATGCATATATCTGTATCTATATCTATGTATGTGCATATAAACGGGGAATTGTCAGATTAATGTCAGGTTATTAACTTGCCCCTAGTGCTCTTTTCATGCACAAAAATTCACTCACAGTAATCCTTTTTCATGATTATATACATTTTTTTATAGTAAGGGAGAAAGGCATCTTCTCTTGGTTCACTTTACTCATAAAACAATATTAATTTGCACTGTAATATTAACGGGATACTGCTATTGCTCTTATTCCACTGCCACAGCCAAACAAGGCAACGTAGATTTCTCACACAAAAATGGCAAAGGCAGTTTCCCGACAAAAACAGCTACAGATATGATAAAAATGTACAAAGAATACACCTACATGCAGTGTTTACATTTCCAACAGAAGTACTTTTCAGTTAATGTATAAGGTTCATAGGTAAAGAGGTAGCAAATTAAGAATGATACATTCTCATGTAGAGTTCTAAAAGGAATTAGATTCTACTACTGTCTGCATCCTTCAATATGGCCTGCAGGATAAAAGTTATCAGGGGGCATTGATCGCTGACATTATACAGATACAGAGTCCTAAGGAGCTGGTTTCCAATATTACGTGAATTTAGATCTTCTGAAGACTGAGGTAGATCGGTATTTGACATGGGTATGAGAGACAAGCCCAATATAGTTGGCCCAATATTTAGCCCAATATTCAACATCAACTTAAGCCCACGTATACAAATACAGATATCAACTCCAAGGGAGAGTCGATAAGAATTCACAGAAATATTCGACCATAATCCCTCCAACCGTAATTCAGTTGAGTAAGCTATAGAGTAGCACGTCTCTTAGTTAGGACAACATTAATTGCAGCATTGGTCATCAATCATATATGCATTTAATGCACTCGAACCTCCATCCTATCTGCACTAATGACTTCGTTAGTTGGGCACCTTTGCATTAATGATGGTAATGGTGCACCTTATTTCTGGTAGGTTAAAAGCATGACAGCCAACCAACTCAAAAGACCTATAACACGCCTATAAGGAGATAGGAAGGATTATAAAATGGTAGAAAGAATATTTTCTGTTTGACCTCTCCCTCTTAGGTGACAAGTAATGTAAATATCCTCATTTCAAAATTAAAGGTATGCTTTTCTCTCCTATTAAGATGTTACTCTACCAAATTACCTTTCAGACAAATATTCACTGACTTAAGTATCAGAAGATCATAGTCGAGGACTATCTCGACTAGTCTAATGTGTGTTCCTTGATTACAGGGTTTGACCACTCCTTTAACTGCTCCTTAAGCCCATCTTTCTCATCGAGTGACACCCCATGTCAATGAATAGAATTCAACTCAAAGAAAAATACATTATTGTTTAGCATCATTTGTGGAAAATTGAATATGTTACTGTGAAAATGGTGAGCACTTGTTGTATTACATCTAAAATGTAGAGTGGCCGCAAATCACTGCCTCCACCACCACAGACCTAGTAGGTCCACGATACAGGAGGACCTAGTTCCCAATTAGAGTAAGTGGCAACTTTAACAATCCCACAACTAATGCAGATAATAAGTGACCAAATATCAGCCTAACTTTCAGCTTAACCATCTATTGTATTATAGATGCATACTAACTAGCTCACATTAGCAGCAAGTGCATCTCGCATCCATCACATTATGAAAATAGATCCTCATGGGAAGATAAGGCACTTTGCAAAGAAAGAACATGGGAAACGTTACATCCTCAACTAGTAGGCGGGAGGCTAGCCCAAGACAATTCCTTCATGAAAGGCTTCACTATCACCCTCAAGAAGAAGTGGTAGATTCATTCAAACACCTCACTTAACCATATTGAGCCCAATAGTAAAATAGGGTCGAGTGTCCTAGGCCACAGCCCAATCGGAATCCATCCCAAGCAAACTGTGATGAACAGGAAGAAGTTTCCATTAGGTTCAATAATTGAATAGGCACTTGAAAAAAGTTTAAAGGCAAAAAATTGAAAGAAATTTGCAGCCAACTCTATTAAGAGAGACAATCACCATTTATTCAAGAAATAATTGAGAAACACATAGCAATCGATGCAAAAATCCCAAAAGCCTTACCTAGATATGACAGATCTAGTGACCCAAATAAACATCTTTTGTAGTTCGAGCACATGATACAACTCCATGGTTATAATGAACACATCTATGCTAAAATGTCAGTCACCACACTTCAAGATATTGATCATAATGAACACACCAATGCAACTCTCAAATAGTTTGTTAAATTGGAGCCAGTCTTGATATTCTTCTAGGATCAGCTATGTGATAAGTTCTTACACCTGTTTGCCAACTGAAGAAAAGCCAAGCTCCCAAACACCTACCTTTATACAGTTTAGTAGAATGAGAGAGAGTCTTCAGAATTTCTTCACTAAATTTAACATTGAACTATTAAAGATCAATAATTTAAGAATTAAATTCCAGATCGATGTACTATTGCTTGGACTCAGGCACAAGAAATGGGCTAATGCCCTAGTTAGAGAAGGGCCAAGAATGATGGATGAGTTACTCAACCTTGCAGAGAGGTACATGACCTAAGAGGACATGAACAAAATAAAATATGGGAATCCTAATAATGAAAACAAAAAAAAGGAAAGAGAAGGATGACAAACAGTAGATGGATGGTCATGGATCCACTATTAAGAGGTTCCATCATTATACTTTTTTGAATACGCTCATAAAAGAAGTCTTGTCTGCCATTTGGAATGATAATCTTTTAAATAAATTCAGAAAACTCAAGGAGACAACCGCCATGAAAAAAATTCAAAGAAGCATTGTCATTTCCACAAGCAGAATAGCTATAACACAGAAGACTACTTTAACTTTCATGAAGAAATAGAGCAACTCATTCAACATAGGCACCTATAAAAATATATTGATAAGAAGGCTCGACATGATGAGGGCTTGATTGACTAGATTCCTTATAGAGAAAGGTTGATTAGCCCAAGAAGAGATGACATAGGGAAAACAAAAGCCGCGATGAGTGCTTCTCTTGTGAGGTGTGATTTACACTATTATAGGTAGACCAATTGGGGGGATTCCATAATAACAAGAAAATAAGTCCACCATCAACTGGAATGAACTAAATCTTAGTCAACGAATATAATTTTTCAAATCTCTACTAGTTTAGAGCCTATCTCTATCTTAAATTCCAACTCTCATACTAGGGACAATAGGGAATTGACAACAAGTTTGATTGCCCAATGGTCTTTGCCATTGAGATCTCAAATTTTGATGTTAGGAAAATCTTAGTCGATAATAGTAGTTCAGCCAACATAATTTTTTTCTCAACTGTAAAAAGAATGAATATAAGCAAGCTCAAGTTTGATCCAGTCAGTACCTCACCCATCAAATTTGAGGGACCTAAAATTATTCCAGTAGGGCCTATAAGTTTGTCTTCCTCATTTGTTGAGGCACCCAATAGATGAACTTTGATGATAAACTGCTTTATGGTTGACACACCTTTTGCTTATAATGTGATAATTGAGAAGCCTATTCTGAATGAATTCAAAGTAATCGTTTCAATATATTGCATGAAGGTTAAGTTTATAATAATGGCGGGAATCAGAGAACTACTTTGTAATGTGGAAGAACCCTTAGTAGTGCTACACTATTTTGGTAGAAGTAAATAAGTGAAAAGCTTGACTAGAATTGAAACCCTTAAGGGACATCTTAATAATGGAATCTGAGGAGGGATAGGCAAGGGATAATAATATGGAATTTATGTTAGTCAATTTTCTTATAAAAAATGTTGATGTTGATGCTTGAAAGGTAGCAGATCTTCAAGAAATCAACCCCAAGATCATCGTTCACCACCTTAACATAGACCTTTCCTATAAACCAATCAAATAGAAGACTAGGACTTTTAGTGTAGAAAGGTGTCAGATTACTAAGAAGGAGGTCAACAATCTCTTAGAGGTAGGATACATTATAGAAATTAACTACCCTGGTTGGTTATGTAATGTAGTCTTTGTCTCTAAGAATGAGGATAATTGGAGAATGTGTAATGATTTTATTGATATGAATGAAGCATTCCCTAAAGACCCTTACCTATTACCTTAAATAGATATATTAGTAGACTCAACTACATAATGCAACCTCTTGAGTATGTTGGATGCTTTTCAAGGATATTATCAAATTTTCAGAGCACCCTAGGACAAGGACAAAATCTCTTTTGAGGTCCCAATAGCTTATATTATTTTTTGGTGATGCTGTTCAGTCTCAAAAATATTGGAGCAACTAACCAAAAATTGGTAAATTTTATGTTCAATAATGAGATTAGTTGGACAATGAAGGTCTATGTTGATGATATGATTGCGAAAATAGAGAGAGAAGCTAAATTAGATGGTTGACCTTGATCATACATTTTTAATATTAAAAGCTTTTGAAATGAAACTTAACCCAAACAAGTGCCTATTTAGGGTTAATGAGGTAAGTGCCTCAGATATAAGGTAATCTAGAGGCGTATCGAGGCAAACCCTTAAAAGATTCAAGCTAGTCATGATATTTCACTACTAAAGATGGTTAGGGAAGTGCAAAGACTTGTTGAACGAATCATAGCGTTGGGTCAGTTTGTTGCCTGACTTGCAACCAAAAGCTTACCATTTTACAAAATTTTGAAGAGTGCAAGAAAGTTTTAATGGATAGAAAAATGTGAGTAAGGCTTGATTGAGTTAAAGCAATACTTCTCTACATTGCTAGCCATGCCTTCGATTGAAGAGGTCTTGCATTTATAACTTGTTATTTTGACAACAATTAGTCTATCGAACAAGGCACACATCACTAATATACTATATCAATAATGCTTTGCAAGGTCCAAAGTACAACTACCTAGAGATTAAGAAATTTGCTCTGATTTTGATTATGAAAACAAGAAAATTAAGGCTTTTTTTCTAGTTCTACTCCATAATTGTTCTCACAAATTAACCCCTAAGATAGGTTTTGTTGAGCTAGAACTTGTAGAAGATTGACCAAGTAGGCTATTGATTTAGGGGAATTCTAACCTAGAATGGCCATCAAGGCATATGTGTTGGCTAGCTCTGGGGCTGGATGCATTGGCCTCTCTACAATGGTCAAGCACCAACCATCCATTTGGTCACTATATGTGGATAGTTCATCCATATCATTAAGGGGAAGTGCGTATACTCCCCTTTAGTTGAGGAGTATGACTTTGCTATCAAGCTTGACTTCCCAAAGCCGAGTATGAGGTATAGCAGGCATAAAGATAGCAATAGATAGGGGAGTTGATTACCTAGCAGCTATCACAACTTCTCAATTAGTCACCATGCAGGTCGAAAGAAACTTCAAAGCTAATGAAGTATCTATGAACAGGTACCTCATAAAGGTCGAGAGGTTGCAACAACAATTTAAAAAGTTTACATTTAGTGAGGTCCTTAAGTTGGAGAATGAGAGGGTAGATGCACTGTCTAAATTTGCTTGCTTGATTAGAGGGACTAGAGAAAGAACAATTATGTTCCTAGTCATAAACAAGCCTACAATAAAGGGATTTAACATAGCTAAATCTTAGGGATTGAGGAGTCACCTCCCAATTGGCAACATGACATCAAAGCTTACTTGTGGAAAGGTAAAATACCATAGGATAATTTAGAGGCTCGAAGGTTGGGGGTCAAGTATCTAAGTTTGCTCTCAATGAGTATTGATAAATATATAGGAGGTACCTTTCTTGCCCCTCATTGAGATGTTTGAAATGAAAAGAGGCTCAAGAGGTGCTAAAGGAGATCTACTTAGGTATTTGCAGCAATCATTCCAGTAGTCGGGCATTAGCCTATAAAGACATCAGATATGGATATTTTTGGCCAACATTATTGAAAGATACAATCAACTTTGTAGGAAAATGCTAATCCTGTTGGAATTGTATCCCATAAGCTAATTAGATTCGCATGTAAACTATTTTACTTGTGATATAGTCTTGATTGAATGATATTCATTAAATAGCTATCTTTATCTTATGCTCATAATTACTTCTTTGGCATTTGGTTAAAGTCCTTAGATCACATAAGACTACGGGACTTGGTCATGCATTAGGTGGCGATCATCAAGAGTCTTACATGGTCATCATCTTAAAATTTTCAAGTTGTAAGATCTTATGAGACATAGCATGTAAGACCCAGATAGACTTGCACTAACGATGTATAAATCCAAGGGTTGAATGTTGCTCTATTTCATGAGCAATGCCATATGAGATATGAGTACATGTTAGTGGGTTCTTATTAGAGAAGAAAGTATTGAAGGCCCACCTAAAGAATCTACCAAATAGCTAAAGTGGCAAGTTAGTAGTAGCAAGTTCTCAAGCTTACACTAGTGTATATAATTAGTCGTTTGACATGAGAATCTGTAGTAACCTTGTGTTTAGATCCTCATGCTTTGACTCTTCCCTGGCTTTGTAGCTGGTTGTTCAGGTGGAGATTAGGTATGAGCTACTTAGGTATAGAGGTTTGGGAGATCCATGATGGGATTTGACTCCTTGTCATAGTGAAGGGTAAGTGCATCTACTATGTATTCATAATGATTGATTCCAAGAAATTCTTGCGCAAGGTAGCATGATAATTTGAAAAAGGAATTTTCCAAACATGAGGTCATAAAGGGGAGTTAAACATTGGGAATAGAAATATAGAATGGAGGCTATTAAAGAGCCGACAAATATGTTGCCTTGGACCTCTTTTGGGAGATAGGAGATAGAAGGATCATATTTGCATGATACATGTAAAGCTATAATAGTTCTCCAAAAGCATTTATTTCGGCTAATTAGTTAGGCTTCATGGACTTGAGATTAGACATCGACCACGGAGATTAGATACTCTTCAATTAATGGACATGAATTGAATTGAGTCAATTAGTTTAGAGGAGTTTAAACTAAAGTGAATATATGATATTCTAAACTCACAAAGAGTTGTTAGCCCAAGTCCAATGAATGATAGAACCTATTGGGTCACACACAAAAGCTAATAGCAAATCCTAATTGATAAAGGGGAATTTTCTAAGAGTTAGAGAAATTTCTTCATGATTGATTTTGGACATAGACGGTTGTAGTCATTTTTTGGCTTAATCAATTTAATTGCTAAATTGATCTAATTAATTTAAGGAACTAAATTAAGATCAATTAATTAAGAAGTTAATTATTTGTTACCACATGGTTATTAGCTGGTCAAGTTAACTTAAGGAGTTAAGTTAACAATGACTAGCTGAAGGAGTTAAGATAATTGACTTAAAGAGTTAAGTAAAGGTTAATCAATTAAATTAAAGTATTTAATTTAATTAAAATGATGAGTTAATTTTGGGGGGAAAATTCAAATGAAATGTTCATTTGACATGACATTTGAATTTATTTGGATGGCATTTCATGAGATGAAATGAAAATTTCAAATGAAATTCAAATACACACAAAATTCAAATTCACATGCCAACTTGCAAGAGTAAGTGGGCAGCCACCTTGAGGAAGGTGTGATGTCACTTTGGCATCACACCATTCTTTCTCTCTATATAGATATAGTGTGAGTGGGTAGGCATATTCATTGAATGTGTGTATTGCAAGCTTGAATTAGATTCTCTTATTTTCCCTCTAATTCCCAAGTGTTGCCTCATTTGTTGGAGCTTCACTTTTCTTCATCTCCTACCTCAAAATCAAGCCTTCATCCTTGCATTTTTTCTCTTTATTCTCCATCTAATATTGAGGAGAATTGAATTGTGCATTGCTATGGATCTTATCATTAGAGGTAAAATAATTGGATTGCTAGCCTTTGGAGATTCTCTGTTTTGGGCAGTGATTTTGGAGCAATCTTTGGTGGTCTTTACGATTTCATTTTGGTCTAATTTTTTTACTGGATATACATCAAGGAATTGATGTTCTTTTGGTTTAAATTTCACTCAAATCAATGTTCATTTCATTGGGCAAACGTTGCTCAGATTCTGCTATGTTGCTAGGGAGATAGAATCAAGAAGTTGAAATCTTCTTCCAACTTCGTTTAATTTTTTTGAAAATCAAGGTAATCCTCATACCAAATCTAAATCTATTTCATGTTTAGATCCTTGGTTTCATCTATAACCTAGTTATTTTTTCATTTTTAATCTTTGATAATTGGATCTTAGTGCAATTTGTGACTTCAAGTGGTATCATAGCCTAATTCATGCTATGATTTGAATTTTTGATTGATTGATTCATGTGATGAATTGATAAAAATCACTAAATGCTTGATCCATCATATGGATTGGAGTGTTTGGTTGATGTTGTGTGTGGCTCCATGCTTGATGAATTGAAATTATGCTAATATGTGTTTTAAGTGTTAATTCATATGTTGAGCATGTTTTAATTAATAGTTTCTAATGTTGAATGTTGATTTGGCATTGGTTGATTTTATATTTTGATATAGCATGTTATATTTGGTCTTAAGTTGTTTTGGTCATTTTTAGATCCAATTTGATTGGAGTTTATTAGAGATTTTTGAAGAATGTGATTCTTACTTAAACTTATTTTTGGAAACATGATTGAGCACTTGAAATTTCATTTTTAAAAGGAGTTTAAGATTTGAAATTTCATCTACATTATGTGATTTATTGTTTAAAAGGTGTCTTAAATTTTTTTTTGCACAAAAGTTGAGCAAAATCCTCTTGACTAGCTCAAAACCTTGAAACATAGCTGTTGCCAGTTTTGGCCAAGTGCTGGCCGAGTAGCGAGTGCGCCATGTGCACACCGCCGCCTTGTTGTGTGCCTAGGTTAGGTCGGCAATGGGCAATTTTAGTCTAGGCGGGTTTTGAGTGTAATTTTTGACTCTTTAAATGACCAAAAATGTTTATATCACACATAATGGATGCACAAGTGTTGTTCAAGTTCTCAAAATTATGTTTGACATTTTTGATTGCTTTTAAAAACTTGTTAAAGCTAATCTTCAATAATGTGGTATAATTGTTATGCTTCCTCTTGCTTGTCTAATCAATTATTTATGAGATTAGCATTTAATTGTTGAAATTGAATGTCAATTCTAGATTTATTTATTTTTTATTTAATTATTGAATAAATGATGAATGATCAGGGACTGTCATGAGCCTTATTATTGTTTTTATTTGTTTCAAGTTGTTGAAAACAGTTGTATTAAATTGGGGCTTGCATGCCTCTCATTTCTACCTTGTAAAAGTTATGAGAGTAGAATCACTGGGAGTGAGGATTTCTTTCTCTTGTAAAAATTACAAGTAGCAAAGAAGACCAGTTGAGGCTTGAAGACTTATGAATGGATGGAGATACACTCATGTAATAGTTAGATTTAATGTACCCATTTAAAATCCATTAAATGGTGCACTTAGGGCTCTAAGTGCATCATTTGATTAGGCTGATGGTCGTCCCACCCTAGGAGCATACTAAGCTTATTTACTTATTTACGCTTTTCATATTCTATTGATGTATGAGATGCATGGTTAAGATATAGAAAAGCTAATATAAAGATAAAATTGATGAGATCTTTGCAAGCAAGAAAAACCCTCTACTTGGAATGTTTATATGCTTTCAAATATTAAGTCAACTAGATATAAATTAGAAGGAGTTTTAATTAATCCAGTCCTTCTACCAATAGTTGTGGCATAAAGACACTACCATCATTTGTGTGATGTCTCACAAGCCGTGGGTCATACTTATGGTGGAAAGCTGTGACCGTATATTTAACATATGATGTACTTATGATTTGAGGCTTCCTATGCATTGGCACATGAGTTGTGGGATGATGTGGAGTGATTTTGAATCAAAGTTTAATTGGTAGGTTTGACTTAACTTCTAGTAGTGTGTAGATATCGCACGAGTTGTGGGTTTACATGGAAAGTGAGGTAAAATATATTAAGAGTTGCATGAGATGCAATTATCAAAAGTTTCTTACCTTTTGATTGTTTGTGGATGTCTCACGAGTCGTGGGTCTACTTACAAGTCCTTAGGGTCATGATTCTCATTAGAAAATGAGATTTTCAAAATTCTTTTAAGGGGTAGATCTGATAAAAAAGCAGGAGAAAAACATGCTTGAAAGAACATAAGCATATTTTCAGTATCAATATTTGATCATGTGCTTATACTCTTCCTTTTATCTTTTGTAGATTTTTGAAATCTTCAAAAAAAAAAAAAAACAAAACAAAAAATGGCTAAGAACCCACTCCACACTATTTTGGTAACCAATAAAGTAATCAAGCTAAATTTTTGCAATTGGTTGAGAAACCTCAAGATAATTCTAGACTCTAAAAAGAGAACCTATGTTCTTGATTAATATTGCCCAAACACTCCAGGTGATGATCCCACTGATGAGGCCCATGAATTGTTTACTAAGTTTGTAGATGTTGATCTACAAGTGAGATGCCTTATGATAGCTTGTATGACTAGTGAGCGCCAAAAGACTCATGAGCATATGAAGTATGCTTGTGAAATCTACACACACTCATAAGAGTTGTGTGGTGTTCAAACAAGACACGAAAGGTTCATTTTGTCATGAGAGTTCACTATTTTAGCATTTTTAAGCTTTGATAATTGGATCTTTGTACTACATGTGACATCAAATCCTACTTGGTGTATGCAAATATTAGCCATCATCTAATCTTAACTTTAGTTTCAGTCAATATAACAAGGCCATTTGACTAGTAAGGATAGATATTGTGGGGTCGTTTCTAAAGGCCACAGAGTAAAGAAAATTCATGATCATTACTGTCAAATATTTCACCAAATAGGTTGAGGCTACTGTCCTAAAATTAATAGATGTTGCAATAAGGAGTCTTTTTTTCGAAAAAACATCATTTTCCATTTCGGTTTGCTGAAGGTATTGATATTGGACAATTACTAGGGATTGCTGTGAAAGCCTTAGAATACAACAACATTTTGCATCAGTAGGTAATCCACAAGCAAATGGACAAATAGAAATCCCCAATAGAAGCATTCTAGATGATATCAAAACTTGATTGGAGTGATCTAAGAGAAATTAGGTAGATAGCCTCCTAGGAGTGCTATAGGTTTATAGAACGAGTCCAAGAACTACCATTTCACAACTTTTATTGTCTAGTCTAGGGTTCAAAAATTGTGACACCAATGGAATTGATACAACACACAACTACAGGAATACATCATAATTTGATTCGAAATGAATTAGAAAGACTACTCGACCTAAAGATGATTGATGAGCTATGACAACAAGCATACATCAAAATGCAGAGGTAAAGGTCAATCATGGCTAAAAACTACAAGAAGTCCGTTTGACCTAGGAGCTTATAGGTTAGCTATTTTTTCCTAAGAAATATGGAAGTCTAAAAAAATGTCGGAAAGCTAGACCTAAATGGGAAGGTCCCAACTTAATGGTCGAGGTAGCAAAAGACAACTCTTACTAAAACGTTGAGATAAAAGGGAATGAGTTGCCCCAACCTATGAATGCAACCAATTTGAGAAACATTTATGTATAAAAGAGATCTTATAATCTTCATCAATTTCTTGCTCCAATTCATAGGAGTTTCAGCCTTTTCAAAGTGGGCAATTCTATTTGTTTCATAATGAGATCCCTACCTCTCATCACATCGTCCAACATGGATAAATTGAAAATAATTTGTGCAAGATCCAGTCTTCTTGAAATTCATATTTGATAACAATCAATTATCTAATCACAATTTAACATGGCTTTGACCAGTTAGCACAAAAAGGCTATCAGCCTCTCACTTAGCAATTAGGCAAAACAATGAAGTGATATAAATTAATGCTAAGATTGAAAAAAAATAAATGCAATCATTTAAGTATTGAAAAAATTTCACATTCGAGAAGTTATAAAATTCATTAAATTATTTTGGTTGTGAATAATCAAGTGACCCAACTTTCTCGCCCCTGCCACCTCGAGAAACAACATCAATCATGACCTTATCCATAGCTTTGTCAAGCTCATCCTTGCCGGTAGTGTTGATTGCAACAACTTGCCTTGGACCCTTGACTTCTTGGTTCTGTCCAGAAAGGGGCAAATTGATTGGTCGAGAAGGTTTGGCTTAATCCCCAAAAATTGATGTTTGGTGGCCTAAAACTACTTGGCCTCATTCACCTCTTTGTTCTTGATCTCGAAGGCAAACTCGAATTCTAGACCTACGATAGCGATTCTTAGATGAGTAAGAAGCTCCACCATTTCAACATGAGTAATTTCAGGATAGTCCTTTAGTTGTTCATTTTTAAACATGCTAAGTTAAGCTTTATCCTCTTCACAAAACTGGTGGCCCACGAACTACAACTGCTTTACCATTTTCTTGAACCCTTTCTTGGCATTATCTACCCCAAACATCATGTTGGCATCAACAAATGTAGGGCTCAACATAAACTATTGTATTGCCTCCTTGCGGATATTGGGTAGCACCTTAAAAAATGCAATGCTTGTATAATGACGGTAGCTCTCATAACCTAGTGCTTGACTAATAAGGGAGGTTTCCTTGACTTCAGATCTTTTATTCCTCAAAAAATCATCTAGGTAACTCTTTGCGATGACTACTGCCACCAATTCTACAAATTTCTCCTTAGCTTGTCTCTCATGTTCCTAGATGCTAGACTCATGGGAATTGACTTTGATCTTGGATAGCTCAGACTATTCCTTCTCTAATTGTTTAGATTTTGTTGCCACTGGGCATAATCATCTAGGATAGCTCGAACCATTAATATAGGTTGTAACCCTGTTGCCTAACCTATAAGGAATAATAAGAACGTTAATAACATATAAGTGCTAATATTATAACAGATCGAACATAAACTTACCATGTTTGCATGGTAGGCAAATGCCTTTGGGGCCTTAACTTGTTGGACTTCAAGTATCTTTTTCTAGTCCTAGAGAAACAAACCAACTATAAGCACCTTAAAAGAGGTCACACTAGCTGGCCTTACATTTATCCTCAAAGTAGCATTCAATGCCCTAATCTTAAGCTTGAACTTCTATTTGAGAAAAGTCAGTAACTCAAATGGTTCTTTGCTGGACAACAACTTATAAACATAAGCATTATATATAACCGCTTTTCCTTTCCCTATCTCTATAGCATTCTTCTTCTTCGGGGCCAGTCGATCATCTACAATCTTTCTCTTTGACTGTGCTGCAGGACTCAACCATGCTCTGTTGAGTATTTAAGGGGTGTCCAGTGGCACACGCTTAATCTGAGCTGCCAAGGATGCTACTTCTCAATGAGCAGCAACAACTTCTACCACTCTTGTGCTCTTTACTACTTCGCTATAGTTTGTTAGTGCGCTCGGCTCATGATTGATCATTCTGACAAGGGGAAAACATAACATAGAATATCGGCCACAAACATAGCCAAAGCAATAACAGCAATGCAATAGAATCAACTCTATCTGGATGCGCATTTGGTAGCCATCTTACTAAAGTAGTCGATGAACACTCCAATGCCAAATTCCTCTCTCTGGTGAACCCAATTATCATTATCTCCCTAAAATCAATTAGGTTTCTGATAAGCATATTGTGCAAGGTTGGATTCCTATTACCAAGCGTCTCAACTTGCCTTCTCAACCATCCCTTAGAAATGTTAAAACTGCCCTCAATGCAAGTGTGAACAAAGAAATACCTCTTTTCCAAGCTTGACCATGAGAAGAAGAGGGGGTTACATATATTTTGAGATGAGGGCCAGTGGTGAAATAGTAAAAACCCAACTCCTCAGTACTTCTTGACTTCTAGGACAAGGGCAGATGAAACAAATCACTAAAATATATGAAAGAAGGGGGTTAGCTATGAATCATCATTAAGATAATGAAGTCACACAAAATGGAAAAATAGTTTGGCAAGCTAGGTGACATAGATTTGAAGACTTAAAAAAGTAGGTTGATTATTGGTTGTGCGATTGGAAACCTAAGACTACACTTCAAAGCATCCTTGAACACAACGATGCATCTTTCTGGGGGTGCATTCATCCTATCTCTTGGCAGGCTTGATTAATTGAAATTCCTTTGGAATATGATACTTATGTCTAATCACCCCCAATTCATCTAGGGAGATTTCTAACATTATTTCACTATAATGAAAGCTATAAATTTGCTTTTTCCCATAACCGCAAGGGTCAAGACGCCTCACCAAATGACCTTACTCCTTTATGAATCATAGGGTCGAAAGACCTCTTTCTTTCATCAATTGTTATGTCAAATGGCCCTGCCTTTTTATGAATCTCGACCACTTACTCATTCTCACTACCATGCTAAAATTGCTAGAAGTACTCAATCTACTACCAAAAGAGGTCTTAGAAGACTAACTACCTCCCTTAGTTGAATCCTTAGAGTACTGGGTTGTTTCAAAATTAGTTGACCTTTCTCTACCTTTCTCGAAAACTCTAGCCATACTAAAGAAAAAAAATTGGGCAAGTAAATGTGCAGAAACAAAACTAAGAGAGATAAAAAAAAAAACCCTTATAAAAAGATTGAGAACACAAAATCTGCTATAAAATAGTAAAGTGGAACTTTTTTAGCTGATAACACTTGAATGGAAAGTTTAGGAACTCTACCTCTCATTGATGTGGTAGACGTACTGAGTTGCCATTATAGCTATCTAGTGAATTCTCCAAACGGGCTTTTAGTAAACTTGATCTCTCACAAGTACCCACTAATATGCACCTATGTCTAACATGGATTGCTAATGAAATGGAGCAATATCCAAATTGGATTTATTCATTATTAGTGTAAGTCTATCTGAATCTTAGATGCCATATCTCATAAGACTTTACGACTTGGAATATTTTAAGATCACAGCCGTGTAAGACTTATTTCATGATCACCACCTTGTGTGTGATCAAGTTTTATAGGCTTTTGCAATTTGAATACTTTAACTAAATGCTAGTAAACTAAATTAAACATAAAATGAAGATTGCCACTTGCAATGAATATTATTTAATCAAGATTGTATCACAAGCAAAATAGTTTACATGGCAATCTAATAGGCTGCTGGGCATTGTTCCAACAAGATCAAAGGTAATACCAAGAGTACTTTAGTAGTATAACTGTAAATGGATTGCATAGCTGCAAATAGATTGCCACCACATGAGTAAATTTTGAAAGAGAATTATCCTATTATGTTGCTTTGAATTTTAAATCCTATTGAAGGACTCTATCAGTCATAAGTTCCATGTTTGATATACTTATATGTTTTTTTTGGATAATAAATCTAGTTTGGTTTTCATAAGATTTTATCACCATTCTATCTGGGTTATGAATGAAGATTATTTTTACTATCGTCACATGCATCAGATTACAGATAAATCCTTGTGTGTGCTATTTGTGGAATATGCTTTGTAGCTTTGATTATCATGATTAAGTTATAATATTTTAAGCACTAGACTAGAGTTGTGGCATTGTGCAAGATAAGAAATTAATATTAATGTCGTTTGTAGTTATTTCTCTATGATCCTGTGTATATGATCTTGTGTATAGTAGTCATTTTCTCTAGTGATTCTTCATTTTTCCCCGACTTAACATGTAGCAAATATTTAAGACATAGTTATACATGCAAGTTGTGGAAACTTAGGATCATTTTGAATTTTTGGTGTGTGTGATTCATTCTACAAGTTAGGTAGCTTCTCTCAGTTCTTTTTCTTTGGTTGTTAGTGAGATCATTCATGGATATGTATGCTTAAGTTTGACAAAAATGTTAATGCCAATAGCAAGGTTGCTTTTTCATTAATGTTTTTTTGTATTGTCCATATTAATGTTTAATCTTCACTTACTTTTTTATCAATGAAATAAGTTATCATTATTGTTTCTATGGTGATGAGAGGGATTGATAGTCAGCAATAGTGAATGGTTAAGTGAGATAAGAAGACATTTATGATATTTGCAGAAGTTCATGAATTAACATGATAGTCATATGATTTTGTTGTGTTGCTAAGGCTATATTTAAAATTTTTCAGCTGTAAAAACTGATACCTGTGCTGTAAGAAGCCTTGTGGTGAATTTTGGGATATTGTTTGTCGTTCTCTTTGTTAGTATTTCTGCTACCACTGCCATTAATACTACTTTGCTGCTGATGATTCTACTACTATTTACTATTACTACTACATTAGTGTTAGTCTATTACTATTGTTTGATATCTTTGTCTATGAGTTATTGGGGATGCTAGGTTCTCCATGGTGTGAATTTGTGACCTTAACTTCAATATACTGCACATGATTACATCCCAAGTGGCCATAACTAAGATGTGAGTACATAATCCATCTTATTAGGCAAGGATTTTTGATCTGCCATGGTGATATGAATGAACTGGCAAAGCTTTCTAATGCAGAGCTAACAACGGAGTAGATATAACACTTGGTCATTTGTCTTAACACTTGGCTCGTATGTTGAGTAAGTCTTGTAAGTAAATTACAAACTTTGCTATATGCTATTTTTCATAATTTTTTAGACTTGGTGTTGATTATTTCAATCTCAACCTCTGATTATTAGTCCTTATGCAAAGAAGGCAATGAAAACTTCTACCTCATTGGGAAAATCAAGATGCTAAATTCTAATAGTAACATTTTCTCAATCCAATTATATTCTACATGATATAGATGGTTATCAAATTGCAGTTGTTGACAATTTGTCTAGTCACTTAATCTTCCTTTAAAGCAGTATATCAAGAATAATGAGCATGCTTGACAATATTTTGCTCATTTGCAGGCTGTTAGTACAAATAACTTCTCTGGTCTTTGACCATCTAACATTGGAAATTGTACAAGTCTAGAATATCTATATTTTCTTATGCTCTAAAAACTTTCTTCTTAGTTAATAATGCTTCATCTTATGTTCAATCTGCTACCTCAGAAAACTCAACAATGTAGTTCGTTGTCTGTAGGATACACATTACTAGAGATAATATTGTGTTTCCCATGATCATTTTGAATTAGTATAAATATTATCAAGAAACTGATCTATAAATATAAGACCTAATTAAATGTAATTACATTTGCACCACGACATTACTTTGCATAAAACTTTGGCTATTATACACCCACATGGGTGGTTTCATTTAATTTTCATGGTTGTATAATCATATTATGTACATCAATTAATAAATTATACATTTAATCTTACAAAATTGTGGAATACGAATTAAATTTAACCTTCAAAATTTAGAAGCCAGAGCATCACTTTTCTTAACATCTCTATAGTGTGCAGTGTATTTTTTGTTCGCTTCTTGTTTTCAACTAATTCTTGTTTGTCTCGTGAGTTGTAGATTAGAATTGTTTTTGCTTAATGGTGGTTCTTTATGCCTACCAAGTTTTAAGAATATCTCGAGTCTTTTTAAGAGGAAATGAATATATTTATATTTGTGTAGGAGGTATAATGATGGAAGCTTGAGGATTTCTTGCTAGGAGAAATGAAGTATTTGCACATTTTCTTTGTATAAAATTATTCTTGATACAGCTTGTTATGAATAATTGGAATGGTGCATATGGAAAAATCTAAATTCTTTTGCGAGTTGAGAATGAAATTATCATTTGCTTAGCGAATATATATAAGTCATAAGATCATCTTTTGAAAATGGACGTTGGGAGTTGAATGAATGTTGATTGAATTTTTTGAGAATTATTTGGATTGTTAGCTTGTATTATGAGTTGAAATAAATGTTGATGAATTTTTCAAGAGTTTCTTGGATTGTTGGCTTGTCTTTAGTTGAAAAAAAATTGATTGTAATTCTTGCAGGCTATGATTTAAATATATATCTATGTTTCTCTTTTAGGGGCACTTGATGAATTGGTGCCCTTCTTGAGGTAGGATTTGGAGGCTATTTTTTTTTTTTTATTTAGAATAGTTGAAAATAAGAAATGAAAGCTTTAATAATAGCCTATAAAGGGTGAAAAATTGCCCCCATTATTTGCATATGAAGGTAATTCATATGATGGCCTCAATATCTTTCATGACCATAGCTATGGAGGTCATTCTATTCAATTGTCTCTATATGTATTAGAGGTTTTTTTGCAAGATTTAAAGGCAAAAAATGCCCTCATATCTCTTCACTCTTTCATAGCACCTATGGATTGTCAACCAAATTGCCATCAATTCATAAAGTAAAATCACTTCTTAAGTATGTAATTAGCCTCAAAACTCAAATTGTTTTAATGCCAATGCAACAAAAAGAAGAAGGAAAGAGGGAGAAAATAAGTGAAAAAAATAGAAAAGGAGACAAAATAAGAAGGAAAAAATAAGAAATTCTGTGTAAGAACCTCTTAGTCTTTTCCTAAATAATTTCTAGTGCAAGTTTTCTTACAAAACATTTATTTTTGACTTTCTTACAACTTTCAAACCTATTTTTGGACATCCTCATTACTAGCCACTTCTTAAAAAAATTGTTAACTCAAAACACTTTTTAGGAGTAAAGCAACTGCAAACATACCCTAACCTTGATCCTAGATAAGAATTCAAAGGCCCTATTTGGTTCATTTTTAATTTTCAATTTTGTCATTTGATATGTATTTTCATTTTGTGATTGATTTTTGTCGGAAAGATGAACATGTATTCAAATTTATAGTGCAAAATTATTAACTCATAGAATTGTGAAGGATACATTAATTTAATTAAGTATTTTTTCTTTTTTTGGTTTTTTGTGTCACAAAGTCAAATAATATTGAGTTTCAAGTTAGTATGATTTCTACAAGTCTCATTTGTAGAATTTGGCATGGGAGGCCACCAAATTGGTAGGAAATAAAAAGATGATTTTAAAGTTAAATTTAAAGAATTTTACATTTTACGAATTCGTTTTGATGAGGAGATGTTAATAGTGGATTTACATGCCAAATTTAATGAAAGATTGAAAGAGAAAATGAAGCTTAAAGTGAGTCACCTGAAAGGTAATTTTATGGGAAAATCAAGGGTCAAACCAAGTCATCCCACGCTGGAATCTTATTTCTCAGTGGTAATATTTATATAGCTTGGGTGAACAACAAGGGGTTGCACCCTTTGTAGGTATTAAAGTATTTGGAGGGGAGAAGACTTATATACTTGTGGGGTTTGATCCAAACCAAATGTGTGTGGGCTGCCGGCCTAGCTTCGCTTGGTGTGGTGTGGGCATGTCTATATTAATTCTTTTTAGATGACTTGGTTCGTTGTGGGTGTGGATGTGGTTAGACTTATTCTTTTTGGATGAAATTTTAATTTTAATGGTACGAGTGTAGGTGTGGCTAGATTAGTTCTTTTTTTGACAAAATTTTGATTTTAATTTTCAATCCAGAAGTCATACCTTTAGAGAAATGACTTTTAAACTAACTAATGTGCCTCTTCATTTTTGCCTATTAAGTTACCAAGTTAATTACTTTTATTAAAATGTCTCTCTTCATTCTTAGTCTTTTAGATTGCCTGGATAATTTCTTTTTATTAAAGAGTTATGTGGCCTAACTGAATAGGTTGTGTCTACTTAGGTAGCCATGTTAACACTATAAATAGGTTTAAGGAAGAAGCACTCATTCACAAACATTCAAGCCAGTAGGTTCAGTTTTGCAACCAATTGAAGCATTGCCTTTGGCTGTGTAAGAATCGTTTTATCTTGGGTGCCTATTCACCGGAGTCCTTTGAGCACCATTTGAAGAAAGCTATGGTTCCGTGGGCTTCGATTCAACCTTACATTTTTTAGTTCAATTTCAGCAAGTAGGATCCTTCCTATTTTTGTGTTACTTAAATTTTTTGATTCCAGCTCATAAGGTCAATTTGTTTATCATTGCTCGTTATATGTTATTTCATTTTATGAATTAATATTCTTATTATACTAGCTTATGTTCAGTTTGCACCAACGCAAGCATACACTCTATGCTTTTTATTTTGCTAACACTTATTAATTTCTTAATGCCCGTCTAATAAAATTATAGTAAGATGAGAGATTACTATTCATCTTATTTTTATGTTAGTTGTGAACAAGAGTGTATTTGGATAGAGTGTTGGCTAGAAGAGATTGATGAGTTAAAGATATATTGAACATGACACTAGATGGCTTAGTCTCAATAGAATTTAGAAATATTAACTTATCCTTAGATGAACTATCTCATGATTTGAAACAACTGATCTTACTCAAAAGAAATCAATCAAACAAAAAATTATGGGAGGTTATTAGTCCAAATGAATCTTGATTGTACTACTATTTCGGTCTAGAATTAATTAAATGTTCATTTGGTATTGTTGTCTTCACAACTTAATTAAATAAATACGAGATTGAAACAAAACATTTCAATTAGTATATTAAAATTATCAGCAATACTAAAGAACAGTATAATATTAGAATTCAGAAGCTAATTTATATTGATAGGACTTCTAATCTTGGAATAGACATTTTTGATGTATGTACTTTCTGACCTCATTTTTTCTAAAGGTTGC
Source organism: Jacaranda copaia (assembly GCA_014898725.1). Classification (NCBI taxonomy): domain Eukaryota; kingdom Viridiplantae; phylum Streptophyta; class Magnoliopsida; order Lamiales; family Bignoniaceae; genus Jacaranda; species Jacaranda copaia. The sequence continues at coordinate 391,153 of JACGDI010000425.1, read as the reverse complement.
AGAAGCCATTAACGCTGTTGTTTCCTTAGCATCTCTTGTAGAAATAGTCTATGCAGCATCCGCCACTGGAAACCATAATGGGACCATCCAACATTATTGGTGTTTTAAGTGCCAATGAGGCTTGCAACAATTTTGTTGTGATTGGCAAAGATGGTGCCGTGATCTATATTAGGAATACCGTAACTCATGAAAAGCAACTGAGCAACTTGATGAGTTGAAAATGGAAAGGAGAAAAGTGATTTGCTTTGCATTAAATGAATAGTATATATATATACACAAACACAAGGGAGTTAATGAAGCAAACTAATGAATTTTGAAAATTAAATAAAATTAGAAAATCCTAGCTAAAAGTAGATGAGGTGCTAGGATTCATAATAATTGTAAAAATTTAAAAATTAATTAATGCATCCTCAACCCAAGGATCTATTCCATGCCTCAATAATGGATTAAAAAGGTTGGAGAATATTACCTTAATCATGAACATGAAAGGCAACTAGCAAGCTCTCACAATGGAACTCTCTTCCAAGCAAGAAATTTGCCAGTAACCGCAAAAACTCTTGCTGCCAAAAACTCCTCCAAGTTGTGCTTAAAATGGAAGCAAAACAACAACTTAAGATGCAAAACTATCGGTCACCAAAAAGAGCAAAAATTAGCTAATTTCTTGAAGGAACTTGCCTCACCAATCCAAAGTTCACCAAGTGTTGAGCCTCTAAAGAATCCACACACCTTGAACACTCTCAATCCTCTTTCATTTAGTTAGAGATATGAGGAGGATGAAGGAGGACAAAGAAGAAAGTGTAGGAGTTAATGGAGAGAGAAAATTGTTGGAGGAAATCTAAGGGTTGGTTTCTCTCAACACATGAAAGAAGGAAAAATGAAGCTGGAATAAATGGCATAAGTGTCCAGCCAAATGGGGGAAAGGGTTGTATTTATAATGTGAGGTAGAAGCTTATGAAAACTTCTATCACACACTTCTCACTTAGCTGCCTGAGATGGTAATTGGCTAGTCAACTTGAATTTTTAATTTCCTAAATTATAAATGAAAACTCAATAATATTAAATGGACTCCTCCATTTAATTTTTATCTAAAATTAGATTCCCAAATTAATTAAATTAACTCCTTAATTTAATTGGGTTGGCTTAACTCCTTAAGTTAATTAAATCTACTTAACTCTTTAAGTTGACTTTAATTAATTAAATTGCCACATGGCACTAATTAAATTAACACCTTAATTTAATTAGCCTAATTTAACTCTTTAAATTATTTTAATTAATTTAACACTTAAATTAATCAAGCCATGGTGACCAACAATTAATGAATCAACTTTATCTCTCTCTAAACTTGATCACTTTAATTATCTAACCATTTGGATAATTTCTTCAATCAAGTGACAATGTTCTAGGATTTTGTGTGTGACACTTTAGGTTCACCAGTTAATTAGATGTGGGCTTATAATTTTTTGTGATTTATTGATATCAAATATTCTGATTAGTTTAAAACTCTTTTAAACTAATCACTCCAATCTCCATAGTCCATGTCTAGTACAAGCCTATGAAGTCCAACCAATTGGATGAATTAATTGAATGTGAACCATTATTGCTTATGATTACCATGCAAACAAGATCTTTCCATTTTCTATCTCCCGAAAGAGGCATATGGAATGATATTTGCTACATCCCTAATAATCTCGATAACGATATGTCTATCCTTGATGTTAACCTTAACATTGGAAAATTCCTTTTTCAGATTATCATATCACCTTGCACACGATTTCTTGGAATCGATCATCTTAAAATACATATAAGATCAACCTGTTATTCACAAACCTTTGCCCAAACTAAGCCTTAGGTGACTCGCTATGTGGTCAGAGCAAAATCAAAGCACAAGGACCTAAATATAAAGTTATTATGTAACCTGAAGTTGAAGGACTAATTATATGAATTATCTTAAGCTAGAGAATTTGCCACTATCAACGTGACACTATGGCTACTTCATGGATTCTCCAAGCAAGTCTTCAGTGAACTATTAGAGTAGTGCCCTGCAGCCTATTAGGTTGGCATGTAAACTATTTCACTTGTGAGAAAATTTTGATTGAATGATATTCATATTTCAATGGTCATCTTTATCTAATGCTTATTTTACTTCGCTAGCATTTGGTTGAAGCCCTTAAATCATACAAAACTATGAAACTTGGTCATATATTGGGTGGTGATTATGAAACAAGTCTTACATAATCGTGATCTTAAAATATTCCAAGTCAAAGAATCTTATAAGATAGGGCATCTAAGATTTGGATATAATTACACTAATGATACATAAATCTAACGGGTTGGATATTGCTTTTTTCATGAGCAATCTATGTTAGACATAGGTGCATGTTAGATAGGCCTACCCGGAGAATAAGTTCACTAAAGGCTTGCCCAGAGAATTCACTAGATAGGCGTAGTGATAAGTTGGTAGTGGCAAGTCCTCCAGCTTATGATAGTGTATATAATTAGTCCTTAAATTTGACGATCCATGGTAACTTTTTATTTAGATTCTCATGCTTTGATTTTTTCTTGACCATTTTGTTGGTCATTTGGGTTGAGCTTGGGTATGAGTTATTTAGACATAGAGGTTTATGAGATCTAAGATGTGATCCATTTATTTGTTGTGAAGGGTGAGTGAATATCTTGTATGTTCTATAATAATTGATTACATGAAATCCTTGCTTAAGGTAGTATGATAATTTATAAAAGGAGTTTTCAAAATATGAGGTCATAAAGAGGAAACAAACATTAGGAATAGAAATATAGTTATTGCGGTTATTAGGGAGCTAGCAAATATCTTACCCTAGGCATTTTTCAAGAGATAGAAGATGAAAGAATCATATTTGCATGGCAAGTGTTGAGCTAGAATAGTTCACCAAAGCATATTCATTTGGACCAATTAGTTGGGCTTCACGGGCTTGAGGTTGGACATTGACCATAGAGATTAGATACTCTTCAATTAATAGAGATTAATTGAATTGAATTATTAGCTTAAAGGAGTTTAAACTAATGTGAATATTTTGCTATTCAAAATATCGTAAGAGATGTGAGCCCATGTTCAATGAATGGGAGAACCTAATGAGTCACATATGAAAGCCAACAGGAAGTTCCATTTGATGAAGGGAATTTTCTAAGACTTAGAAATTCCTAGTGACCAATTTTGTGGAGAAAATGGTTGGCTAATTTTTAGTAATTTTGACTTGATTGATTTAATTGTTAAATTAATCAAAATAATTTAAAGAATTATATTCAACCAATTAAATTTAAGAGTTAATTTAATTGGTGCTACATAATAATTAATTAGTCAAGTTAACTTAAGGGGTTAAATTAACACTTTCCAACTTAAGGATTTAAGTTAGTTAACTTAAGGAGTTAAGTCAAGATCAATTAATTAAATTAAGGAGTTAATTTAATTAATTTGAGGAATTAATTTTAGAGGGAAATTCAAATGGAGTTCATTTAAGGTGCATTTAGAATTTATTTGTATGGCATTTCAAGAGATAAAATGAAGACCCCAAAATGAAATTCAAATGCAAGTTAAATTCACATTTCACATTGAACTTGCTTTCTTAGGTGGCACCTCACCTCATGGGAGGTGTGATGTCAACTTGCATCATGCCCGCCCCCTCTATAAGCAGAGATGGCCTGTCACATTGCTTGCATTCATGCTGGATTCTCTCTTTCCCTCCAAATAGGTGTGATCTACTTATGTGTTGAAGTTTCACACATTTTCCTCACTTTCTCCACCTAAATTTGGCCTTCGTCACTTCTTCATCCTTTGGTGTTCCAACTCACCAGAGGTTGATTGGAGCTTTCCTATGTGTGTGGATCACTTCATTAGAGGTTATACATTTGGATAGCTTTGCTCTTGAAGATCCATTGTAGTCCAGTCTGTTTGTAGGCAATTTTGGAGCACATGTTGATTGATGTTTCTGCTGAAAGTTTTAGTGGATATCCTCAAAGTTGTTGGGTAGGTGCTGTCCAAATTTCAGCCAAATGAGATGTGATTTTCTTGGGGAAACATTGCCAGTGCTCTGTTAGGTTAGGAGGAGACAGTTTTGAAGTGTTTAGCCTTGTCTTCATTTTTATTGTGGATTTGGTGGGATCAAGGTATTTATCCTCATCAAAATCCATCTTATGAGGATGATTTGATCCTTTGGAGGAATGTAGGCAAGTGTTTACTTAGCTATTTATGCTATGATAATTGGATCTTTGTGCTACACTCTCTTTCAAGTGGTATTAGAGCCTATTTCATGCTTTAATTTGAATTTTTGGTTGTTTCATTCATGTGATGAATTGATCTAGATATCTAATACTTGATTCAATTCATGGATTTGAGTGTTTTATAGATGTTGTTTGTGGCTTCTTTGATGATGAATTGAATTACGCTAATATGTATTTTAAGAGTTATTTCATATGTTAGTATGTTTTTGATTCATGGATGTTTATGTTAAATTTTTATTTAGCATTGAATGATGTTATATGTTAATTTAGCATGTTAAAATTGGTGCTAAGTTGTTTTGGTCATTTTTGGATCCAATTGAATAGGAGTTAATTGGAGATTTTTGAAGAATGGTGATTTTTACTTCAACTTGATTTTTGAAGCATGTTTGAACACTTGATTTTCCATTTTCAAAAGGTGGTTTAGATCTTGAAATTTGTCTAAAAAGTGTGATTTAGTATTGCGGAGGTGTCCATGAATTTTTGGTGCACAAAATTTTGACAAAAATGACTTTGACTTTGTCTTTAACTGAAAACAAGGCAAGTTGCCAGCCTTCGCGGGGCACTGGCCAAGTTGGTGCACCGGACACACAGCTGTGTGGCCTATCTTGGTAGTGGTGCCTAGTCTCGCTTTTGGATGGGTTTTTAGATTATTTTTTGTTATTTTTTGTGACCAAAATTAAACTAAATCATGCTACTTAGATGCACAAGTATTGTACAAGTTCTCAAAATTATGTTTGACATTTTTGAATGCTTTTAAAGTCTTGTTCAAGTTAATCTTCAATTTGGTGAAACAATGAGGTGCATAATTGTTATGATTTTTTTTGCTAGTTGATTAATTGTTTATGAGATAAGCATTTAGTTATAGAATTAAATGTCAATTCTTAATTTATTGTTCATTTAATTGTTAAATATATAAAGAATGAATGGAGATGATCCTGAACCTTTAATATTGATTTTATTGGTTTTAATTTGTTGAAAAGCGTTATATTTAATTTGAGCTTGCACACCTCTTAATTTCTATCTTGTAAATATTATGAGAGTATAATTACTAAGAGTGATGGTTTTTTTTCTCATGTGATTGTTGTAAGGAGACAAAAAGACCATTGGAGGCATGAAGACCCATGAATGTATGGGGATACATTTATGTAATAGTTAGATTTAATCAGCCCACTTAAAATTGACTAAGTAATGCACTTATGGCTCTAAGTGCACTACTTGGTTAAGGCTCATAGTCATCCTACCCTAGGAGTGTGCTAGAGGCATTTACTTATTTATGCTCTCTATATCCTATTGATATATGAAATGCAAGGCAAGGATATAAAAAATCTAAATAAGAAGATAAAATTGATGTGACCTTTACAAGTAAGAAAATCCCTCGAATTAAAGCAGTTTAAGTGCTAACAAATAATAAGTCAAAATGGATACAAATTAAAAAGAGTTTTAATTAATCCATGCCTTCTATCAATAGTATGTGACATAATGATGCTACCACATTTGTGTGATGTTTCACAATTTGTAGGTCACACTTATGGTGGAAAGCTATGATCACATACTTACAATATGATGCACCTTTCATTTATCTCACAAGTCGTGGAATGAAATGGTGTAGTTTCTAATCAAAATATAATTGGCAGGTGCAACTTAACACCTAATAGAATAAATGTCACACAAGTCATGGATTTATATGAAAAGTGAGGCAAAGTCTATTAAGGGTTGCATAGAGATGCAATTAGCAAAAACTACTTATTTTGGTATTGTTTGTGGATGTCTCACAAGTCATGGATCCATTACAAGTCCTTTTGGGTTTTGATTCTCACTAAAAAATAAGATTTTTTGAATTATTCTAGGGGGTAAGGAATTTGATAAAATAGTAGGAAAGAAACATGCTTGAAAGTCCATAAACATATTTTTAATATCAATATTCAATCACATACTTATACTCTTTTTTTGCCTTCGTAGATTATTGCAATCTCAAAATCAAATGGCTAATAATCCACTCAATGCTATTTTGCAAGCTAATAAACTAATTGGGCTGAACTTCCAAGATTAGCGTAGAAACCTCAAGATTAATTGGATTCTAAAAAGAGGACTTATGTGCTTACTCAAAGTCCGTTGGACACCATTGGCGATGATGTGACCAATGAAGCACGTGAAGCATTCGTGAAGTTTGTGGATGATGATCTACAAATAAGATGCCTCATGATAGCTTCTATGTAATGAGCTCCAAAAGTCTCATAAGCACATGAAAATCGCTCATGAGATCCATTTGCATCTGCAAGAGTTGTGTGGTAGCAAACTAGACATGAAAGGTGTTCATCGTCTAAGGAGCTTTTTAGGACTAGAATGAATAAAAGTTTAAATGTCCATGACCATAGCCTAAAGATGATCAGTCTCATTCAGAAGCTTGGTCAAGTGGATGTTATTGTGGACAATGAGCTCTATGTGGATTTGATTCTTCAATCATTGCCTAGCTCTTTAACTAATTCATTACGACCTTCAACATGATGAAGCAAAAAGTAATGATTAATGAGTTGGTCAACATATTAGTGACTGTAGATGTGACAATAAAGAAAGACAAGCCTCTTATGCTTGTTTCCTCCTTTGAGTTTAAGGGCCTTAGGGTTGCTAGAAAGGGAGGTAAAAAAAAGAAAAGTTCTTCTTATAAGGATAAAAAACCATTGAAAAGTTCAAAGGCAATCAAGTAAAAGAAAGAAGCTAAAGCCAATTTTACTTGTTTCTATTGTGGCGAGAAATGCCATTGGAAAATGAATTGCAAGGAGTAGCTTGACACATTTGGGAAGGTTATGTACTTTATTCAAGTACATTTGATGAAACATTCTTCCTTTTGGATATTTATAACACATGTGGTTCTCACCTTTGTAATTCATTACAGGGGATAAAAAGAAGAAGTTTCAATGACAGGGATATGATCCTACACTTAGGCAATGGAGCAAAAGTTGCAGCTATAATTAAAGGTGCCATCAAGTTGGACTTAGGGAACTCTTATGTTGTGCTTGATCCTTGCTTTTATGTACCCAATCTTGTTAAGAACATTATTTCTATTCTCGTATTAGATGATGAAGAATTTCATTTTTCTAAATCTATTGGGAAGTTGAAAGTATTAAAGAATGGTTGTTTAATTACACAAAGTACATTAAATAATGAATTGTACATTTTGGATTCTCAATCATCATTGTTGCGCATTCAACAAAGTAAAAAAAAACTAGATAAGTAAGAAGATTTTGTTTTATGGCATGTATGATTAGAACATATTTCCAAAAATAGAATGAACAAGTTAGAAGCTCTCAAAACACTAAAATTTAGAGGCATTGAGAATCTTCATACGTATGAGTCTTGTGTAAAGAGAAAAATGACTAAGACTCCTTTTGTAGGATAAACAAAGTGAAGCACAAATCTTTTGAATTTGATCTATACAAATGTTTGTAGGATACTAAGAGTTAGTACGAGGTAAGGTTATTCATACTTCATAACCTTCACCCATGATCATTCTCGGTTCAAACAAGTGTATCTTATGAAGTTCAAGTCTAAAGTTTTTGAAAAGTTCAAAGAGTATAGCAATGAAGTAGAAAAGTGAACGGGACTTAGTATTAACACTCTTCGATTAGATTGTAGGGGAGAATACTTAAGTTCTAAATTCTCATATTATCTAAAAGAGAATGGGATTCTCTTTAAATGGATCTACCTAGCGTACCCTAACAAATGGAGTAGCCAAGAAAAGAAACCTTATCTTGTTGGAGATGGTATATTCCAGATAAGCTTTTCAATGTGCTTATATCTTTTTTGGGATATGTTTGGAGATGGTGGCGAGGTTACTAAATATAATACCCTTAAAGTCGGTGCCAATGACACCACATGAGACATAGTTTGGCAAAGCACATTCTTACTTTTTTAAAGAGTTTTAGGGTCTCCCACTTATGTCAAGCAGATAGTGGAAGATAAGTTGGATATGAGATCCACCTTATATAAGTTTGTGGGATACCCAAAAGAGTCTTTGGTTTATTATTTTTATGATTCCTTGGAACAAAAGGTATTTGTTTCAAGAAAGCTATATTGGACATAGATTCGAGACATTGGTTAAGTGCCATGAAATCCAGAATGGACTCCATATATTCCAACAAATTATAAACTTTGGTAGATCTTCCAGAGGGTATAGTACCTGTTGGTTGCAAGTAGATCTATAAGTGAAAACTAGGAGTCGATTGAGAGATAATAACCTTTACGGCGTGACTGATGGCAAAGGGTTACACTCAAAGACCCGGAATTATTTTTGATAAATTTTTTTCACCAGCCACTATAACTGAGTCTGTTCAAATTTTACTTGCCATAGCCATATATTATGACTGTAAGTTATGGCAAATGGATGTGAAAACCACTTTCCTCAATGGAAACATTGAAGAAAAAATTTATATAGAGCAACTATAAAGTTTTACATCTAAAAGTATTGAACAAAAAGTTTGCAAACTCGTGAGGTCCCTTTATGGACTCACACAGGCATCCTGGGGTTAGAATATACATTTTTATAAGACATTCAAATTATTTAACTTTGTCAAAAATATTTATGAACCTTGTGTGTGCAAGAAGACTAATAGGAGTAGTGTATAGTTTATTGTGCTTTATGTCGATGACATTCTTCTCATTGAGAATGAGAGAGAAATGTTAGAGTGTACTAAAGCATGGTTATCTATACAATTCTCCATGAAGGGGTTGGGAGAAGCATTCTACATATTAAGAGTATGTATCTACAGAGATAGATCTAGAAGGATGCTAGGGCTTTCCTAAACACCATATATTGACAAGATACCAAAGAGGTTTAGTATGGAAAAATCTAAGAAGGGTTTCATCCTTATGGAACATGATACTATAGGGAGCATAATGTATGCCATTCAATGTACAAGGTCAGATGTAGCACATACTCTGAGTGTTACAAACTACTTTCAATCAGACCCCGATGAATGACACTAAAAACTATTAAAGTGATTCTTAAGTACTTGAGAAAGAATAAGGATTTATTTTTGGTATACAGTAATGGAGAATTGAAACTTGAGGGATTTTTGGATTCTAGTTTTCAATCTAATATAGATGATCTAAAATCTACTTCTGGATTTATATTTTACATCAATGGTAGCACGTTGAGTTGGAATAGTTCCAAACAAGACACCACGATTGATTCAAGTATAGAGGCAGAATATGTTGTAGTTTTGAAAGCTACAGAAGAAAGTTTTTGGATGGAAAACTTCATTGCCTAGCATTGTTGAGCCTGTAGTTGTGTTCGATGACAACAACAAAGCAACTGTGCAAGCTGAAGAGCCAAGATCTTATTTGCGATCTAAGCACATTTTAAGGTGATTTCATTTGATCTGCGAGATCATTACTACTATGGGGAATTAGATTTAAGGCAAATAAGAGATTGCTAGAATAGTATCCTATAGCCAATTAGATTGGCATGTAAATTACTTCACTTGTGAGACAATCTTGATTAAATGATATTCATATTTTAATAGCCATCTTCATCTTATGCTTATTTTACTTCATTAGCATTTGATTGAAGCCCATAGATCACACAAAACTATGAGATTTGATCACACATTGGGTGGTGATCATGAAATAAGTTCGACATGATTATGATCTTAATTACTCTAAGTCATAGAATCTCATGAGACAGGACATCTAAGATTTGGATAGACTTATACTAACGATGCATAAATCTAAGAGGTTGGATATTGCTTCGTCTCATGAGCAACTTGTATCAAACATGAGTGTATGTTAGTGGGTGCTTGCTAAAGAACAAGTTCACTAAAGGCCTCCTGGAAAATCCACTAGATAGTTATGGTGGCAAGTTCTCTAGCTTACACTAGTACATATATTAGTCCTTACACTTGAGGATCTAAGGTAACCTTATGTTTAGGTTCTCATGCTTTGACTCTTCATTGACCACTCTATTGGTCATCTAGGTTGAGCTTAGGTATGAGTTACTTAGATGGTTTTTGAGATTCAAGATATGATCCATTCCTCATCGTTGTGAAAGGGGAATGCATCTCTTGTATGTTCTATAATGATCGATTCCACGAAATTCTTGCGAAGGTAGTATGACAATTTTGGAAAAGAGTTTTCCAAAGATAAGGTCACAAAGAGGAATTAAAAATTGGGAATAGAAATATTATTATCGAGGCTAATAGGGGGCCAATAGATATCTTCCCCTAAGTCTCTTTTGGGAGATAGGAGACAAAAAGACTATATTTGCATGACAAGCATAGAGCTAGAATGGTTCACCAAGAGCATCTTCATTTCAACCAATTAGTTGGACTCCATGGGCTTGAGGTTGGATATCAACTATGGAGATTAGATACTTTTGATTTAATATAAATTAATTAAATTAAGTTATTAGTTTAAAAAAGTCTAACACTAATATGAATAGTTTGATATTTAAAATATCACGAGAGTTGTGAGTTCATGTCCAATGAAATGGAGAACCTAATAGGTCATACACAATAACCAATAGGAAGTTCTATTTAATGAAGACAATTTTCTAAGTTGGAAAATTCTTAGTGACTGATTTTTGTGGAGAAAATAGATGGTTAATTTTTAGTTATTTTGGCTTAATTGATTTAATTTAAGGAGTCAAATTAAACTAATTAAATTAAGGAGTTAATTTAATTGGATTTAATTGGTGCCACATGACAATTAATTAGTCTAGTTAACTTGAGGGGTTAAAGTAACATATTCTAACTTAAAGAGTTAAGTTAGTTGACTTAAGAAGTTATATCAAGACCAATTAACTAAGTGAAGGAGTTAATTTAATTAATGTGAGGAATTAATTATGAAGGAAAATTCAAATAAAGGAGTTCATTTGAGGTGAATTTAGAATTTAATTGGAAGACATTTTATGAAATGAAATGAAGATTCCAAATGAAATTGAAATGCAAATAAAATTCACATTTCACATGCAACTTGCTTGCTTAGGTGGCACCTCACCTCATGGGAGGTGTGGTGCCAACTCACATCATACCTCCCTCTATAAATTGTGATGTTGGGCCACATTGCTGCATTTATGCTAAATTCTCTTTTTCCCTCCAAAAAGGTTTGATCCACTCATGCGTTGAAGTTTTACACATTTTCCTCACATTCTTTGCCTAAATTTAGCTTTCATTACTTCTTCATCCTTTGGTACTCTTGCTCACTAGTAGTTGATTGAAGCTTGTCTATGGTGTGTGGATCATTTCATTAAAGGCTAGGCATTTTGATAGCTTTACTTTTAAAGATCCATTGCTATCCAATCTGTTTGGGGGCAATTTTGGAGCACTTGACAAATTTTGTTTCTTGAAATTTTTATTGGATATCCTCAAAGGTATTGCGGGGGGGGGGG